>JAQFZX010000168.1:0-83652 GCA_034682405.1 Hydroisotoma schaefferi
ATTGAAAGAGAAGGAATAAGGTGCATTACCAATAATTGCCATAAAAGTCTTAGGAAGTCGGGATTGAAGTTGCAGACAAAACAAAGGCGTATTAATGAAGCGGCTCTACTTTTCTGCATTTTCATATCAAAGTTGATTGAGAAATGAGAATTCTGATTCTATGTTCTTCAAAACGAGACAAACCGAGTTCCAACCAAGCTCTTTTTCATGCAGAAAATATCCTCAGCAAAAAATTTCCTTCAGTCATGCCTTTTATGGAATTAATGTAAAGCTTGTCCAGGGACCTGTTTTCTAGTGGAAGAAAAAATATTCTTCCAAAAATGTTGGCAGCTGCTTGAAATCGTAAGTGAATTGACAAAACTCAGAATAATTTACAAGGACAAAATTCTGAAGTAAGCGATGCAACTTGACAGATATATAGAAATAGGTCACTGTGGACTAAATTATCTTAAAGTTTCTAGTTTCAGAAGAGCTTTAACACGTTTTTACGGAACGGAAATTTATTTTTCTTAACTTGTTTATTCATCCGTTTCTAATGATAAAGTTAAAGTAAATGAAAACGGAACATATCTTTCCTAAAACGTTAGACATATCCGAAAACCCATTTAAAAATTAACGTACAGTCAGATGACAGTTCTTAAATACGATACTGCATGCCAAAACTCGCTTTTTAAATAAACGCTACAATCAAACTAACTTGACGTATTTTTAAACTGAAAATTATAAAAATACGCTTTTCGAATTATTTAAAATGCTTTTCTCGATTTCAGGAATAAGCTGCTATGTTATAGAAAACGCCGAGATGAGACACTTTCAATTTATTTAGTCACATAATTTTCCTTTTGACAGCCTCTTCATCAGTAAAGTCAATCTCAATCTCATTTATTTTATTTTAGTCCATAAAAGGACTGGATTTATTCCATACAATTAATCAGCTATATAAGAGAATTATAACAAGGATAACACATACAAAGCAAAGGCAGGGAAGCCCTAATGTCAATTGCCAATGTCAATCTTCCTTTTTCAGAATCGCTTTTAAGGTAGCATAAACCAAAAGTGTTCCTTTTAAATCTAGAAAAACGTCAGGCAACAGATTTACTTCTTTAACGTTTGAGTTAGGCTAAGTAAGTAAAAGTATTTTGGGGTCCTGATCGCGATTGTTTAAGCACATGATTATTATTATTACACTGAAGTAAAATTAATAATATCCGCACAACTGGATGCAATTAGGAGTACAACAGCCGCCTAAACAGACAAATACAGTACTGTTAGCTTTGCTACTTTATCCAAGCTTAGCTAAGGTTAGTTTTGCTAGTGTCACAAAAACATCCCCAAAAACATTCTGTCCAAGGGCCATTTTATGCATGGTTTAGTTCAAAGGATTCGAACTGTATCATAGACATGGAGGAGGTTTTTAATCTTTGAGAGTAGTTTTCCTATAGCCCTAATGTTATTATTACTCTGCTGAAGTTGCGCATCATTTTTGTATGTGTAAGTCAAAATAGAAACTCAAAAGCTACATTTCAGTATTTTAAAATTAAAATACCAGACGGAAGACCACATTCTAAAGTATCCAGTGAGCTTCACTTTTACCTTACCCTCTACGGAGCAGGAATGATGCTATCAATTTTGGCCTTCTGTTCAGGCATCTGAAAACCTTCTGAAATACCACAGACAAATAACTCCAGTTCCGAATACTTCATAGTTCATATGAAACATGAAAGTTCATGTAAGCAGTTTACTTTAGCCACTTGATCTCGCACAGAGATTGAGAATAAAACATTATTGAAGCAATACGTTTCGTGTCCTGTGTATCATTTTTTCAAATCAAATCAGAAAGGTTTATACGACTTGAGGGGCTGGAGAATTTTTATTACATTTTTGCTGACTTACAGCAGCAGTGGTTACTGACTGAGCTCACTAGGAAGAATAAAAACCACATTATTTTTATAGTAATACCTTTAAAAACCAGAAACAGGTAGATGAGAAACAGGAAAAATAGGAAAACTGTCATCCATCCTGCCAAAACTGACCAAACCTGAACCATTCCCTCATTCCCAGTACACTATTTTTGATCGTTGCATACAAAGTACGACAACAACAAACTCTATTCGGTACTTTCCCAATATAAAACAACCAGATCATAACAACAGAGTTAAGCTTCATTTAGACTGTTGAAGTAAAAGGCTCAGTTCCACATCAAGATACTATAATAACGACATGAGAGAAACTTAAGACCAATCTATTTAGTACTTTGAAGTGCGCTAATTGCTAATCCAAAACAAATAGCCTAATGAACTTAAGCTAAATCCAAAAAAGGTCACAAAAACATTCGAGCCGCCGTTATATTACCCTGGTCCTTGTCCTTGGAAAACTTTTCAGCTCGTTGAATATAAAATCAAAAGTAGCACGAGAAAGATAACCCTAAATGGCTACCTTGGCTTGGTAATCAACACAAATATTACGTACGAGATAAGGAATCCAGCGGAAATACGTAAACTTTAACATACAAATATTATGTTTCCGATTTGTGAAATTTTTCTCCGTAAAAAGGTATTGGAACCGGAAGAAGATATTGCTAAAGTTTCATGATCTTATATCATGTTTACTGGACATTACCAGAAGTAGAACAAGCATATAAGTCCACGCTATTAAGGTTAACAAGTTTTATCGAGTTATATAACACCGCAACTCCACTGGGGCTGTGCTGTGATACGAGTAATGAAGGAAAGTCACTCAGGCAAAAGATGTAATATAGAATCGGATGATATGAAACTTTTTGCTGGAATTCCTTTTACGAACGAAATCTCTACCGGTCACAACTTCATCCTTCTGATTTTAGTTTTATTTCCTCCTGCGTAGACAGAAATATTGGGCAAACTTTTCCTTCCTCGTCTTTTAGCCGTCCACACAAATGAAAAACAAAACTCTCCAAGAGATGAAAAACTCTTTTCAGAGTAAAGCTAATTGCTAATTGAGGGTCGCTGGCTTGGAATTCATTCAGTAAAGAGTCAAAACATTCGTTTGAGGATCCTTATAATATTTTCTCGGATAAACTGTTGCAGGAAAAGCCATTAAATTTTGCATTGGACTAACAATTTCCACTCTTTTACTGAAATCAATGGATTGAAGCTAAGAGGGCATTTTATTTCCATAGCTGAATAGAAAATAAAAGTAAGTATAGATTGAAGTAAGTGGACTATTGAGTATTTCGTACATATACCTGATAAAACGAACGGTCAAACTTTGTACGTGTCTGTCTAGCAACTTTTACCTTAGTAGCAGTAGTAAAGTACTTCTCATCCATCGACTACCAACTGAAAAGGTTACTAATTTAATTGATGAACCACACTGATTCAATTATGGAGTACCATTGATGAGGGCCACCGCAAATTAGATCATCGTATCGTTTGGTGCAAACAGGCGAATGAAAATATGGTTTAAGCAACAGAGACCTTCGGTAAAAGAAGGCACAATTAATATTCAGATGTAATTAATTACAAGTTTTACTGGAGTGCGACGTAATTATGTATTTGTTACTTGACAAGATAACTACGAAGAATCTCTGTTAGACCATCGTTGAACGAACATAAAACAAAATCGTTTCCACGAAACCAATGCCCTAATAACTCACTGAATCAGGAAAAGGTAATTTAGATATTAGAGCAATAGCAGAGTAAGGAGCTTCTTCCGGGATCAATTCCCCAATCAGTAAAATCGAGTCTTTGTAATGGCTAAAACCGTTCTACTTCTAAGTACGGCACCGGAAAGCCTATTCGCAATTCATATGAATATTTCACCGAAGTGCACTCATGGGAGAAAATAACATTTTACCCTACAGTTTTCACAACACATGGAGTAAATACCTAGCAGTAAGCAACAAAATAGGTTCATCATCACAAACTCATTTAGTTTTATTTGATTCCATAAACCGACTTTCATATGCTCACAGTTGCAGTCCTTATCCAAAGCCAAGAACTGATGATCCGTTTTATTTCACTGTATTCAGTCTGGCTAGGGGATCCTGTGCATGTACCCAGACTTTTCGGAATCTATCCATCCTTTTATCTTGGGTTGATTGGATGTTACATTGCTGGATTCAGTTAAAAGATGCTCAGTCAACTGTGCATTGAGATTGCAGAAGCGTGTACAAATGAATGGGACAAAATGGCCTTATGCTATATAGAAGCACCCGAACACTGAACAGGTATTAAAATTATGAGAGTTTCTGTAGCAAATTCAAAAATGACGATTACAAATGTAGCCCAAGATATGTGGGCTTCGTCACGGTATAAATATGTGTTGTGTGTTTTGAATCACAATAGTTACAACCAATTTTATGTGGCACACACATAGGTACTTTAGCGACAGGATGGAAGGTTTTCTAACGTCAAAGGAAAGTAAATGCAGAAGATGCATATTTATTGCTATACTATACACCATTGTCTTACTTCACTTACGTATGATTTAGTTTATTGCTAATAGAGGCAAAATAACTACTTTGCTTATCTACTTGCAACCATTATGCTATGTGCTATGTATGTCTGGTATTTTATCACAGTTTTAACAGCTTTGCATCCAGCAAACAACTCATTCCACAAGGTACTTTCGTTAGTTGGTATAGTCTACTGGTAAGGTTATAGAAACATTTGTTATGCTGTGCATGGTATGTGTTTTTTTAGAAACTAAAACTATTTCTTCAACATTTTGCAAGGTAATCAAAAGCCAAACGGTTGCTGATATGGATAGTTTGTCATAAATTAACAAGTTTGTTGCAAGACAGAAGTGAAGAGAGATATCATAAACGTGTCCCCGCACATACTTATTATTCAATAGGCAACTACACAAACTACTGCTAATAGTCATGCAAGTGCAAATAGGGAATAGTCCATATACCACCTCATATTCATAGTAACATAATACAACTCACACGTTAACAACTTCATTGCTTCATTTTGTTTGAGTTATGCATAAAATCTATACAAAAGGAGAGAAGACATGGATTGTGAATGATCTTTTGGAGCTCTATAAGTGAATCTTGATCGTACGAATATTTACAACCTTCAACTTTCTATGCAGCAAGTTGTAGTTGTAGGTGGTAAAAATATACTGCCAGTTGCCAGCCAATAAACCACTTGAGATGCGTAGCAAAATTGAAGCAAAGTTGAAAAGATGATTTTATAATAGGAAATTGGGCCTTACAAATAATTCTTTAAGGGAATTAAAACAGGCAATACGGTAATTGTTCGGTCCATTGATTCTGAGTATCTGTCACTCCCATTTGTGTCAATTAATAATCTGGAGCCGGGCATTTTTCCCACACAAAGCATCTATGCACTTTGCCAACTTATGCTTCAGAATTTGTGTGTTCTCGGGGTCGCTTTTGGAAAGCAGCTTGGAGATAAACCCTCTCTCACCTTCAGGAGGTGTAGTTGAGGCACACTGAGACAGTCTTACCCAATAGTAGGCAAAGTGGCAACTTCCGTAGGTACCAATTTACCACTCCCACTAGCGCTTGCATATTCAATTGCGCGCATATTGCATGGCACTTACCTATATTGAACACACGTCGTGAAACATATCATGCAAACATCGCTTATTAAGAGGTGTAAACCTCTTTATGTGAATGCACTTTCACTGTCTGTATGGCTGTCCGTTCGCGCAATAACTCTCGAACGGTTAAGTTTTTCAACTTCTGTTTTCAGATTTTAGTTATTGAGGTTAAAGTAGAGGGTGGGTTTGAAAATGGGCGATTTCGACTACCCCCATCAAGGTCAAAGTTCAGGTCACCAAAAGTTTGCTTAGCCATCCCTATCATCATTATGCCATCATTTCAAAGCCATTTACTTGTAGACTTCAAAACGCTACTTTACATTGTCCTGTGACCTTTTGTTACCGCGCGACAAGGTCAAACGCAAAATATTCGAATTTTTCGAACGTGCTTTTTGCTAATAGTATCTAGAAGGTGTCAATAGGACGAATTAAACGCTGTTTAGGGCGCGTGAACTTTCGTTACCGCGCGACAAGGTCAAACGCGAAATATTTGAATTTCTCAGTCGCACTTTTTGTTAATAGTATCTAGGAGGTCTCAATAGGACGAATTAAACGCTGTTTGGGGCGCGTGGTCTTTTTCTAAAAGCATCCACAAGATCTCAATAGACATCGAGTTAAACTACGGGCACACTGCGCGCTCACTCAGCACACGCCGCGTACCCCCTCCAAACACTCCAGGCCACATCCTTTAAGGTCAACGGTCCTAGGTCACCAAAAGTTTAAATAGTAACCCCATCGGTGGGGGGTTGTTTGAAAGTTATTAACTAAGAAATTTTAAAACAGTTGCTGTTATTGATGTATCGCGCGCAGGTCAAAAGTTATGACCTTGAGAAGATCAAACGTCAAATATTCGAATATCTCGATTGCGTTTTTTCCTAACGGCAGCTAAAAAGTCTCAATAAGAAATATTATACGCGGTAAAAGGTGCGTGACCTTTCGTTAAGGCACGGTCAAACATCTAACATTCGAATATCTCGATCGCGTTTTTTCTGAAAGCATCTACAAAGTCTCAATATACATCGCGCGCACACCACGGACACATCGCGCGCTCACTACGAACGGACACATCGCACGCTCACTACTCACATATCGGGCGATATTCATCCCAGCGTTACGTGCGTTTACAACTGTTTATTTCATTTTACAGATGATTCCGCTGTAAAGCCAAAGCCACCACGAGATGAAATTAATCTCATAAATAAATAAAGGTAGCTCTTGTACTAAGTATTTAGTTGGAATATGTATCAAAATGGCATTTTCTGCATGATTACAAGTGGTGCTGCTGCAGTATATCATTGTTTGCATCCGTTATAGAATAGTCAGTGAAATATTCATTTTGTCCATGTTGTAGTAATGATTACTTCAAATAAAAGGCATATCTGTACTCTGCTCTCCTCAAAGCCGAAAGATGAAATTCAACATTAAAAGCCTAATATTAAGTTCAAGCTAGCATAGCATTTAGCAAAAACGTTTTGGAGTATGATGTGAGGGTTGAAGCACTGGTAAGCTGTAAACGTACAGCCCCAAACTGTGATATAATTACAATCAGATTTACATTCGCTGCGATCATAAATTTACAAAGATCATAACGGTCACAACGGGTTTGGAATTTCTACCTCGCGAATTTAATTCCTTCGCAAGTCATTAAGATATTATGAATTCAAAAGCTCTGCTTAAATACTAAATATTATACTACCTTAGTTTACCTAAATGATTTAACAGTTGAATTGGTAGCATGAAGATTATGTTTTATAAGAAACGTTTAAAGCCTGCAGCTATCCTAGCTTGGTATTGGCTTTAACGCGTTTCTTATCGCAGCACCACCGTCTGTGTACCGGAAAAGCTTAGTAAGAAGAACGCATAAATAATTTAATTTAAGTGAGGAAGAGTCTCTTTTCCACTTGTAAAATATTTTCATTATAGCAGCCATTCTATTATTATTAACCGAACACAAACGCAATGAATAATTTAACGTGGAATGGAGTTTTTAAACATATCTTGATACGATTTTTATAAATAAATTACATGCAAGCTGTAACAAGAACCAACAACTACTTCATCTTTTCATCATTCCTAATACAGTAACTACGCTCGTTCCGCGTGCAAAGAAAATAAATAAGACGAGGAATCAATTCCCGTTTTAATTTAAGTTGTAATGTGACTCACTCAGGTTATAGATAGAAAATTGAACACGTGGGGTGTGGGTGGACACATAATACGACACGTTGTCACAGAATATTATATTATGATCAATACTACGGAATAAGCTCGAGCTACAAATAAATCCCTTTAATATCCTTGAATCGTGACCTCAATTTGACAAACTTTTCATTTACAACGAGCACAAACGAAAAGAAAAAAAAACTTCCATACCTGGAAATACAGTACGACTTTGCACATAACAGCTCCCAAGAACCATGTTCCGCTGACGTCCCATGCAACAGTCGGTGGCAAGCAGAAAAGGATTACCATAAAGTCTGCCACGGCCAAGTTGACAATAAAGTAATTGGTTACAGTTCTCATGGAAGTGTTGCGAAAGACAGCCACACAGACCAAAGCATTTCCAACAAGTCCCACGATAAATACAATAAAATTAACAAAAATCAACGCCCATTCGTAATTTCCAGGGTATATATGTTCCGCGATCCGGTCTTCGTAATCATCCATGGGCTCACAGTAGTCATTTGCATGAAGAGTGCAATTTCTCGTAGTATTCTCTCCCCATTGTTCATACGGCAATCCTTCGTAGTCTATTGGGACCCTCATTTCCATCGTCATGTTTGATGTGTTTGCAATTCCAATACAAATATACAATCCTAACCACTTTTGTCGAACTAGTTTTCCAATTCAAATGTTACTTTCGGGCAAATCTTCTCTTACTATTTTTTCTGCTTGTAGGATGTTACATTTTTGCGGACTCTGCAAAATATGGAAACTGAGTTGTTGGGAAGGTTCTAAAGTATATCGAGGTTGTTTATTGCAGATATTCTATTATAAATAACTCAGTTTGGTTGGGATAGATTTTGTCTTTCGCCTGCTTGCATGCAACGTAAACTGGCAGGCAAATTGGGAAGCTTCTTCTGGACAATGAGGAAATCAGTTGAAACTGCAACGATGAACTACTACTGAAGACTAAAACGGTCTCATAAATAGTTCCAAATTGTCCTTACAAACTTCACTTGTCTGGATTTTTTTACTTGCACAACGTGACTGTTCACCTTTATATTCAAGTCATATACTATGTCATGGAAAAGTGGCGAAGAAACAAGTAGGCACTTTTCTTTTACTACCTGAATAGGTAAAGCGGTCGGCAAATGAAAACTGCTTCAATACATTGAGAATACATTGCTTACGGAGTGAGAGATTTCCTTCAGTGAAAGTCTCTTGGCTTTAGCAAACCAGTCCCTTGGGATGAGTCTGAAAACAAATTCAAGAAAAAACACTTCATTTGACGGGTTTATTTATGTGGATGTTAACCACGGATGGTGATGGCTCTGTTGATAGAAGATGCTAGCTAAAAATCCCCCTGGAGGTTTTGTGAGTCGTGTGAATACAACCTGCCGAAGACCAACCGACCTTTTAGATAAGCATCTTATGATAAGAGGCTTGTTTGTCCAACATCACTTAAGGAGATGCTTGAGGAAACAGCACTTTGTTTTTCTTTCCCTTGCCCGTTCATACAATCCAATACTCAATAGCCGTACTGATTGAGTCTTAGTAAATACCGTCAGTTGACAATACTGTCAAAAGAACTATTTGGCTACAATATCTGTACTACTTGACCTTTTAGCTCAACAGGATCGTAAGATGATCCTTAGAAATTAATCCCTGTCAAATAGAATGTAATTACTTTAGCGAAGATTACCTATTGCTGGAAGATAACTTATGTGTAATGGCTTCTGTACTTTTGTTTTAAGAGACTTCACTTTTTAAACAAACTTGATATTGTGGAATCAAAAAGCCAAATAGAATCTAGCATAAATTGGAAGGACTATCCTTTGCAAAAATAAATGGATCTGTCATCTTCTTATCTTTCATTACGATGAAAACAAAGAACCGGTTCTAAGCTGATCCGCGGAGGTCTAAAAGGTTTCTTATACCTAATCCAGTCCTCCAGATAAAACTAAACGACACGGAACTTTTGAACAAATATTTTGCCAGATGGAAAGATAGCAAAACGAATGTGAGACAGATCCGATCCGACCGAATCAGAATCAGATAGATACCCAAACATTTTACAGGGCCAGGTCTATCTCATCTCGCCTCATCCTGGGGAAGCTGTCTCGTAAATTGAGAAATATTTATGACATTCGCAAAATCATAGCTTTAATTTATGATTCAAGTCAAGTTTAACTTTGCTGAAAAAATAAATACAAGTAATCATAATACATCTTACTTAAGTTAGGGAAAGAAACTAGATTAAAAGAACCAATTTTATTTGATCCGTACGTGCTGGGTTGTTCGTGATGTTTGTAGAGTAAAGTCAGGAAGTCAGGACCTCCTTTACTTTTGATGGGGCAATGATCTTATAAACTCTTACGAAAATCAATATGACCTGGCCATTGAATCTTCTGCGAGGTTAATGCTGGCCATAAGTCAATTTGTGGATTGTCGCAAGACAATATCTCTTACGTATTTTATTTGTTTAAGTCTATGGCGAGATCTTTTACTAGATCATAGAACATAAATGCAAGCATAACCAGAATACCAGGTTGATAGAATAAATTGAGTAGGTTGAGAAATTGAAGAGGGTAGATTTATTACAGTAGAAGGACACCAGCCAGCCATTATTGCAAAGGTCGCAATTGTGGTCAGTGACCATAACTTTGGATTAAATCCGTTTTTGGCCGATTGATTTATAGCTCCATAGGACAAACTTTCGTAAAAAATGTCAGCTTACATACCTTCTAAGATATTTTAAGCAAGGGTGAGTAATCGATTGCCCTGTCTTTAAGTAACATAGTTTTGTCCCAGTAAAGAGAGACACAAAACGTTTTAGTTTGAAGAAGATTGCAACTTTTTTATCCCACCCCCCCGATCTTATCCTATTTCCACCTTTCCACCACCACCAGGATGTAAACTCAATTTCCTAACTTGAAAGTGCCCCATGAATTCCGTGTAAATATCACATACCATCAAGCATAAATAATCCATCAATTCCAGCCGAGAACAGGGTTTCCAAACATCCGGTTAGACTACCTGATCTGAATTTGCAAGTCCCTAGTATGAAGTTTGGTTGCGAAAAAATGAAACCATTTATTTTGGCAGACTGTGAAAGATGCCAATAAATTGAATTCGAATTGGCAACTGGGGGGTGATTGGTTCAATGTAAATTAAAGTTTTTCACCCTATAGAAAAAGTTATTAGCTTTACTTGAGCACTGTCATTACAAAGTTAAGCATATAAGTACTTGTAATACGTTGTTTTTAAATTGTCTCACATTTTGAATCGAATGAAATTTGCAAATGAAGCTCAAAATGTGTCTATCAAAGTTCAATAACAGTTTATGTAACGTTCTCGTAATTTAATTAGTTGCTTGTGTTGAGTTCATTCATGCTAAATACTTTACCGGTCTCTAGGGAAGTGGTAAAAGGAGCTTGTTAATTTCATTTCATTCAAGTCTCCCGAAACCTACCTGTAACATAATTATTCATTTATCGTAGGCCTGAAATACGATCTAGCTTTACATTTAAGTCTGTGGGTTTCTCAAATTTCATTTCTCTGAATACATTAATAATCCTAATTAAATTAACCAACATGCTCAGAGCCACGACTAGCTTATTCAGTCTACTGTCTATGACGGAAATCATAACTCAGACACATTTGCTGACCTTTGTGTGCTAATCAAACTTAAACTTGATTTTTAGACTTCTTGAACACACTAATTTAGATTTTGTCTTGAGTGAAGTAGAGAGACACACCTCTAAACTTTATAACGTACCAAAAGTGGAACAACACCATAGAAGCGAATCGATCTTCATGTAGTAGGTTTTCGACTTCCTTTCCAGTATTTGGTCTTCAATGAAATTTCCGGACTTTAAACCCTTCATATTTATTCATTCTAGTTTCGTTCAATATTCTATCTTACACGTTACACATAACCAAGCAGTCAACTTTCTCTTCCAAAATACCTTGCTCTGTACGACTCCATCTCTTTACAATACAAAGTTAAATCAAATTACACAGACTGTCAACGTAACTAGATTAATCCTCTTATTCAATAAAATCTGCCCCTGAGTGATAAAACCGCTTATCGTAATATGAACCATTCCCTCGAAGGCCTTCAGAAGGTGCGGAAATTAGAAGTAACTCAAACAGATTTCCTGGGGAAAACGTACATCTAGGAGAGAAAGAGTTCTGATAAAAATGCAAAAATTCGTTACGAAAGTGATCATCCAAAATCCCCACCTCATGCATTATTAGTAAAAAAAATCAAGATAAATCTGAAATCACGTCGATAGGTATTTTAAATTTCTACAAAGCTTAATTTCTACATTCTCATTCCGAATAATTTCAATTAAATTTGGAATTATGTTATTCACAATGAATTAAATCAGAGCTCCTTTTACGCTTCATGTGAAACGAGATTAATTAATAACTCAAAGCAAAACGGGAGGCAGGCAGGCAGAAAACAGCAGCAGTAGCATAGTAGTTGTAATTTGTAATAGTAGTTTTTACGCCCCATGAAGAATAATAAGTTTTATCCTGTGAGGGATTCGCCATCCATCCAACTTTGCTCATCGAAACCCAAACCTCAACTGAATAAGTGAGTGAAACAATGATTGATTATCAATTCGATCCGACTTACCTTATCTGTCTGTCACTGATAGAAATGGATCTCTAACACCTTTACTTTACATCTAATGCTAATGTGCAAACGGTGTGTGTGCAAATTATTAAAGTAACATCGACGAACCATCAAAGCCACAAAGAAGTCAGCAATGCCTAACTTAACTTACACAATGCTACGTCTTCAGATTACACCCTGACTGACTGTTGACTGACGGTAATTATTCAACTAGACGGATCCAGAGGTTGAATAATTTGATTCAATGATATACTACACATAAGCAGACTGTACTTTGACTCGTACAGGAAAAACTTGAGATTTTTGGATTGGTAGTGAATTAGCTTTGATGCTTGCTTACCACGACCAAAGAAAGAACGAAACTTAATCTTTAGCTGCAACAACCCTCTCTGGGTGATGCGAATGCGATCGTCTCTTTTAATTCCAGAAGTATGATATTTGCCCTTTTTGTATGTAACGCGTGTTTACTAAATTTGGGCTTAGTGAATAGATTTACAAGGTTTTTGTGGTTTGCTTAACTCAGTGTCTCAATGATGTACCACTAATGCATATTTATGTACTGGAATAAATCCTTCTCCAGCACTGTCCTTTGGTGTCACAACTCACAATCTTGAGTAGTTCTTGTTTTTGCTATAAAGCTCCAGGATTATAAAAATGTGGAACCATAAAGATTAAAAGAATGTTCCGCAGTACAAGGAAAGTGAAAAGATGTCTTAAGATGTGTTTGTTAGGCAGACACATGAGGGGCTTTTTATGGCTTTACTTTTAGACAGACATGGGCTTAGTTGAGAATTTCTATTTTACTTTAATTCTAGTTAAAATCAAGGCTAGGTTTATTACATTTTATCGTATACCACTTAAATGCAACTGCTTGAGATGGGATGGGTTGGTAATGTTTCAGCCCGGAGAAATTATCAATTTGCCTCTCAACATTTATTCCTAAAAAGACAGCCAGAATTTGTCTTATAATCAATTATTTGTTTCAACAATTTAACTAACACTTGATGAGTACGGCCAAAAAAGTAATGAATTAAATATTTTTTTTATAGATAGATGGGCTTTAGAAAGTTTAATTACCCTATTTTCGGATTTAAATCCCCCTGGAATTGCACTCCGTAGAATAAGCCTTCCTCCATTTTAGATTAAAAATTAAAATTTTCCCTATCTTAGTCGTGTTATATAATTATTCAATTTTCGGTTTTAAGCAATAACTCCCCAGGAGAGTAAACCAGGAAAACCGTATTTCCCGATTTAATTCCCCTGGGGAATTATTTTTTTAAACTCCGATTTGCCATGGGGAATTAAACCGGGGTGGGGAATTATTTCGGGGTGGGGAATTATTATTTCAGAGAATTTTTTGTAGGACCCAGACTTTTTGATAATTTTAGTAGTAATTTTAATTTAAAAGTTCCACCAAAAAATAGACTTTTTGAACTTTTTTTTGCTGAATTTGTCTTTCAAAATGAAAAAATGGACCAGCCGTTCCCAGTAATTCATAATTATTTTAAAACTGAAATTGAGTGAATAAGAATATGACATTAAACTAAAGAATACGAATCGCTTAAATAATAAAATTTTCGTTTCATTTTTTTAATGGCAATTGTAAAATACTAGTAATTTTTTTGTTTCAACTATGTTCATTCTCTGAAGTAGTTCCTTAATTGAATTACAAAAAACATTTTAAAGTTTAGTAAAAAAACGCATTCTCTGCTTTTGCTAATTATAAATGTATTCCAAATTTTTATGGTAAAAAAGCCCTTCTCAAAATTTTTTTTAGGTATTGCTCTTTTAAAACGGTTAAACATCCTTTGAGAAAGTTAACTTTCAATAGCTTCAATTTGAGGGATCGGAATTTTTTCCCCATGGTGAATTATTCCGGGGGGTGGGGGTGGGAATTATTATTTCAAATGGCCCTAACCCCATGAGGAATTATACCGGGGGGAAATTAAATCGGGAAATACTGTACGTACTTTAAAGGCTTAACTTTAAAAAAAGTAAGCATTGTGTGCATTAATAAATCATGCAATAAAAAGTTATCGAGCGATTGTTTGGCGATGTGATTTTGTACAAAAGTGAAAAGGAGCAAATGGATTAATTTTGCAGGCAGTTTATGAGTCTAAAAAATAATGATCCCTAGAGAACGGTTACGCTTGTGCTTCCTCGAACTTCAAACGTGTCTAATATTATATTGCATCTAGCAACACCATTCCAGCGCGCAGCGTAGCATTATCCGGCTAAATTATTACATAAATACAACAGTTGGATGAGCTATTTATTACTCGAGACTTACAGAACGTTAACAAATGAAATAATTGCCCACAAACCAGCTCAGGTACTCCAGCCAGTCGGAAAAAAGATGAGTTCAAATCTTACTAAAATGCTAGTTAGATATTAAAAGTTGCCAACAAAGCAAAGGCTTACCTTAATGTAGAAATATCAATCCCTTTAGTATTCACAGTAGATCCTCAATAACTGTACTAATCCTTCTGCTTATCTTTTCGGCAACGTTATCCTTTTCCAGGGAAAAACTTCTGCCCGACTGGAGATTAGACTAGAAACGTCCTAAAGTTTCTTGTAAAAAATATTCCCTAAAAAATTAGAATCTTCTTAAAGTCTGTCTAAAATGTCTGAAATAAAATTCTACCTTTTTTCACGACTAACTCAGCCAGCCTTATTATGTAATCTGGCAGATGAATAAGCTAAGCTCGTGATGAGGATAACAAATTGAAGTATTAGACAGGTTCTATAAAATATGTTAAGTCGCCCTACTAATACGGCTCAGAAAATATATTATAGCTTTAAAGAGAAACTACTTTTATACATGAGTTCTGCCAGGGAATATGAGAAGCTTAGATTGAATTATGCGTCTTTACTAGAGGGTTAAACTAGAAGGGTTAAACTAACTAGTTGGTTGGTTCGGTTGGTGAGAAATGAATGATGAATGAAAAGTGAGACAACTGTTATAATATAATTTGAAGTGGCGTGTGTATATGTGTGTGTGCCTTGTCAAATATTCGATGATCTTAACACGAGAACAGCTCCTGACCCAATGGAACCCAACTCTGGTTGATTTTGCTTTTTCTAACGTCGCCGTTCCATATTAGATCTCTCAACAAGCATTTCACATCCCCAAATCCCCAGTTCCCAAACCCCATCATCACCCTCATAGAAGACAGCATAGTTTGAATACTAAGGTGTACCAAGAAGCAACACCAAAGTAAGCAGTATCAAGCTATAATATGAAAGAGTGAAAATATCTGCTTGGATTCGTCCAATAAAAAATTCCCTAACTCCCCCAGCGCTATAATATTTTCTTGGCTTTAGTCAAAGCTAGCACGCTAACAGTTTTATTACCAGTCGCGTACTTACAGGCAGCTGGATAAACGGTAACATTATATACGGTTGAAGTGGGAATACCAAAAGAAATTTTATAATGATGTCTTACAAAGAAAAAAAAGGTATTTCTAAGGATTAAGCTTTGGTCTGTGGTCGTGTGGTTTTCTAGATGAGAATTGAAGTGAGAAGTAACGAACGGGGAAAGGTACCAGGAAAGGAACAGATCTAGAGAAATGGATGAGAGAGACGCCACAAAGAACTTGTCTTGTTCAACAGATTTTTCAAGTTTCGTTAAGATTTCCTTTGAGCCTCGAACCTTTTTCATTTTATACTTACATTCCCGTAGAATCCTATGTTTATCAAGCCGTAGAAGACAGGAAAGAGTTTTCTCCTTATTGATGGACTTAAAAGAGCGATGTGGATTCATATCGTTAAAATGTGACGAAAGTTTGGTTTCACACGGCTACTATAAATGGGGTGGGGGGGGGGGGGGGGGAATTGAGTCCGATAGCAAACGGGCACGCTAGGTTTTGCGAAGTATATTATCAATTAATACACAAGACAGGCTTTGAATGCCAAGTACCTATACGCGCATACTATAATTTGTTATCGGACAAGAAAGAGTTTTTAGAATTGTTGAAGTAAAAATATTTGCTTGCTCGCATTACTTGAGTTTGTGGTTTGATCTGCTGGGGCTGATATGATATATTACAGATTTGCTTCGTTGTGACGTGATCCTCGGACTCAGAATGCGTTCGTCGTCATGTGGGGTTTTCGTGTATGGGTTTCACTCAAAGTTTGTTGACAGTTAATGTCTTCAGGATATCGTTATAGGCTGGCTGGGCTACGGCGGTGTTATTACTTTGAAGTGATAGATAACGACAGGTGTTAAACTGGCGACATAAATATTCACATGGATTCCTTGTTATTACGCTACTGTAGATTAAATATCAAGGTCAAAAGACTTCTAAAGATTTTTCAGGAAAGGAGTACATTTGCATTTACAAGAAAGGAACATTATTGCAGTCAATTTGTTGATTTGTTGAAAGTTTAACACCAAAGTTGCAGTAAAACTAAAACATTGGGAATTGAAAGCTTTTGAGTGCTATGCAAGTAAAATTAACATATAGTGTTTATATGAGTAATGGGTTATGTCGGATTCTCGGATTAGAATAAAAATGGTCTTCGAACTGGAAGTGCTGACAACAGTAGTATCACATCGCCCAGTTTTATGCATAGACTTGTAAATTAAAAGTTTATTTTAGGAAATCCTGCCAGTAGTACTTATTACTAGAAGCTCTCTTGAAATTGTTTTATCTATCCGTGCATATTTTAGCAGAATACCGTTTTCTCCTAGCAGCATCTCTTTCGATGGTATAAGCTAATATTAGCTTACCCTGCTTAAGGATCGACGGCCCTCTTATAATAGCTCTACAAGGGTGTGTGTATATGAAGAATAAAACCATGAGCCTCCATTAATGTCTGCGATTAACCCCAATAGAATTAGAGCACTCCTATGACTCCTTTAAATCTTTCCTTCCCCGTAATATTCTTCCAAAAACTGTTGCATCCATAAAAAAAATTATTGTCAAAAGTAGAGTAGCCTTCGCCACACAAGGAAGGACAAGAGTTGCTCATGGGTCGGTCCGTAAGAGAAGGCATACTACATAAACTATTTTAGAAGTTGACTTTTTTCATTTTTATTTCACACTCCATGACTTTTCAGATAAATTTGGTTGATTTGTTTTATCATGTAGCAAATAAGTGCTTCTCTGTAATAAAACATCGTTGCCCAAAATGGTTTCAAAAATGTTAATAAATATCATATTATACACCAGTATAAAACACAACAGCCTCCTCTAGGATCTAGCTCTCTCGGATACTTAAATTGCGGTGTGCCATTCCCATTCCATATAGTAAAGAAAATCTAATTTAAAGCTGCATGACAATAACGGGGAGTAAGAACTGAGGAAGATTGTCATTTTAACCTTGTTAGTACAACCGCTCCAGCTAACAAAATGAAGTAAGGTGAAAGCAAAATGAAACATGACAGTTGACAGCAGCAAAAAGCTTACTTTACGAACAAAAGCAGGAGTACTAAGTGTAAGACTTCTTTAAGCAATCAAATAGCGGTTAGGGTAAAAAATTTAGCTTTAATAAAAATGTGCTGGTAGGATTGTACTTTTGAACCTATAAAAAAACTATTTGCAAAAATAAATGCAATAAAATAGCAAGCATGCCTCTTGAAAAATTCCTTGGAATGAGAATTTTCTAAACCATAAAGAATATGTTGGCCTTATGTATGTAAGAATAAAATTGAGAAGTGTCTTATTTAAAATCGGTTTCAAACTTCATGCTATACCATACTGTAGTTTGCACATAAAACTTTCGCTTGTTTTCAAAATTCTTAATACTTATGAGCATGTTTTGAAACGTGATTTAATTCTCAGTATGAAATAAAAATGGGAAAATTTTTATCAACAAGAATTACCGTCCCTTTAAAAATAGTATGAAAGATTCAAAGCAGTCTTAATCTCTTGCTGGGATAAAAGGCTGACCATGATACACACATTCAAATTGCGACTACTGCGAGAAACCTTAACCTGAACATACGATTTTAATTTGGTTTGCAATTTCATCTAAAACTTGAGCACGCAAAAGGACTAGGAGCTTTTTCAACTCTTGACGGGTAGGGACCCGAATCAGGACTTAACTAATTAAATCCCTGAACAATCACATGTGATCAAATGAATATTGGCTGTTCTATAAGCTCCTATACTCCCTGTTGTGCTAGCTTTCCAAATTCCAACACTGCAATTTGGCTCGTCGATAAAATGGCAGACAAAGACAACCAACTTAACTCTTTAATTAGTTCACAATCTGTCGCTCTTTTGGTGCCAGCTTGGAAGAGTTAACTTATATGAACTTTATAAACTCACTCGTCAAAATGTACAAGGTTAAATTAAAATCTTGCTGGATATTGCATCTCACAATGCTTACTGTCTCAAATAGAGATGGACTTATTTCGTGAAGTTTTAGGGAACTAGTAGATTTAAGTTGATTTAACCAGCAGACTTGAAATGTTATTTTTACATTGAAAAATGACTTTAAACATTGTAATGCAATATTTTGAAATATATTAAAATAAAACATGCACTTATTTGGAGATTATCTGTACAAAATGGTACGGCCCTTTTATAGCAGACTTTCTTTTCAATATACGAAGTTATAATCAAGCACGGAAATTGTAGGAGGAAGGACATAACAAACCAAAACAGGAAGGCAGTGTAAAAAATAGTCGTTGTCACTCATTTCCAGAATAACCTAAAAAAGCGAGAGAAAGTTTAGGGTTGAGAAAACCATAATTTTAATAGCAAAAATGAGAATTCATGTGTGCAAAAGAGACTGGTATTATGACAGCTAAAATATGCTTGTCGTCACTTTAACTCGACTAGAATATTTTTTGGATTTTTGTACAATGGTTTATATGCTAACGTTTGTATGGTTTATAAGCTGGGGAGCTTTGCTAGATTGGCTGGAGAACTTTTCCTTTGTTGGAATTTGAAACCAGTTTGAGCTATATAACAGTTTTTACCGCAGTTTTCAATTATTCAGTGGCATTTCCCCGTTGCCACAGTTGAATGCTTTAATTGACACTTTTTTTCTATCCAAAGGGTTATTGGTTTTTATTTTACTTTATTGTATGATTAAATTAATACGACCTGAAATAAAAGTAAATAGTTGGAAATACAAGAATATGAATAGTTAATAGCATCATTCGAACTTTGGAAATTTCGCTGTGTTGATAAAGGACTGCAATATAGCATAGCGATGTTCATTATAGTAAATTGGGCAGATGATGTAACCCTAGCTTGTTTCAAGCACACAACCCAGTAGAATAACGTATTCTTCTGGTATGATTTCTGCTAAAACACCTCTTCTAAACCTGACGTGAACAGTTTTTAAGGTTTCAAATTCATAGTTAAGATTAATGGTTGAGAAAAATATACAAGGAAACGAACTTTTACTTCTAAAATCTCCCTTGGCATAGTGAAGTTGAAAATAAAAAGGAAGCCATCCTCTTTTCCTGGCTGGATAGCGATTGACGTAGGTTTAGGTTTAGTCTTGTTCAACCCTGGAGAAAATACCAACAACGGACTTGACATGGTTTCGGTTTCCCAGTTATTAGGATACGATTTTCACGGACAGCACCGTTAGCATTCAACTAAATATATTACCAACAAAAGTTAAGATCATACATCCAACCAGTCATAAAAGGGAGTGAGAGTTTCTGGAGCGTTTTATTTAAAAAGAAAGGCTTGGACGGTTCATATTTAAATTAGATTTATGAACTCATCTGGTCTACAACGAGTTACACACACATATCACACGTATCCACATAACGAAAGCTTCTTATTTATATTTATGTGATGACGTACAGCCATTTATTGGTCTGGGTCTTTTAGGCCCACTTCATGCATACGTAAAGTTAAGTTAGACTGTCTTATGATGCGGTGAGAATTTCATTTTTTAACAAGAAATTCATAAAAAGTTAAAGTGATGAGGTGCTTGGAGGCAGCAAGTAAAGTCGTTTAACTTCGCCTCTCGTATCTTATTTTCTGTGAGTAATTCAACTTCACAATGATCTAGGGTCTCTCTCACTGAAGTACGGTATATGAAAAGGAACCAACCTCTACAACCATTAGTGAACGAACCAAGAGAAAAATACCTATCTTGGATATTTTTTTAGTGGTGAAAGCCTCTTTGAAAACGCAGAGGACTATCAGCCTTTATACAACTTTTATTATTTAAAATCATAGGGAATTGGTTTTCAGAGCCAAGAAGATTACATGAGAAATGCATTGAGATTTTTAGTGAAGGTTGAAGGTACTCCACCGTTCGGTAATATTTTAAACTTTGAAGTACCAGCCAACGTGCTTTTCAGCTTACTTTACAGATTCTTTTAAGGAGGAGGTTTCAGTTATAATTTAATTAGCTTTCTATACTAATAAAAAGTCACTTAAATTTGATTGGATGACAACAACTAAAGTTATACCTTCCATTTTCCATGCAAGTGAAACTTGAAAAATATTTTTGTAAAGAAAGTATGCGATTTCTATTATTGTAGTAATATTATAGACCAAATTACCACACTGCTTGAACTTCCATCGTAAACTTCTTTTCTGTTGAGGTCACTTAGGGCAATGGACAGACAGACGACATATGAATAAACGAATATAGTAAAAGCGCCTAAACTCTTTAAAAAAAATAAAAACAACGTGCTTCATATCAGAGCATAAAATGTTTTCAAAATCGTCTTTCTCGCTTACAATTCAATTCTGGCAGTGATTCAGTTCAGTACGTCCGTGTTGCACAGAAAATAAATTAATGTATTCCCAGTTGACTCTTGCAATAGTTGTGGTGACTGCAGTTGTAAAATAGGAAGGACGGTACAAACATGATACAGGAAAAAGGGGAAAGGAGCGAAGTAGAAAACCGGTAAGGGGAAAGGCACGAAGGAGAAAGGTGCGAGGGAGAAAACCGGTAAGGGGAAAGGCGTGAAGGAGAAAGCCGGTAGGGGGAAAGGCGCGAAGGAGAAAACCGGTAAGGGGAAAGGCGTGAAGGAGAAAGCCGGTAAGGGGAAAGGCACGAAGGAGAAAACCGGTAAGGGGAAAGGCGTGAAGTAGAAAGCCGGTAGGAGGAAAGGCGCGAAAGAGAATGGCGTGAAGAAGAAAGCCGGTAAGGGGAAAGGCGTGAAGGAGAAAGTCGGTAGGGGGAAAGGCGTGAAGTAGAAAACCGGTAGGGGGAAAGGCGCGAAAGAGAAAGGCATTTACTCCCTTTAAGGTACGCTGATATCTATCTACTGTCCTACTCACTGTGCCGGCAGGGTAGATCAAATTTAGGGCCCCGGCCCGTTGTCTGTTTTTCACTCATCCACTTAGCAAATGCTTCACGCGAGACTTCAGTTATAGTTATAAGCTAAAGTGTCACAAAATGCCTCAATATTCTGTGTCGCAGTTGCAACAAGGGGTACTATAAGACTCCACTTATTTCTACAAGCATGAAGGCCATTACCATTAAATATGGGCTTATCCGCCTAGTAATTATAATATTTATGATTGAATAAACTCACACACCCCCTTAGAACTGACTGTTTTGGATTATTAAAATATTAGCTCTTTTATTAAATTATTACGATTTGCGTTTTTTGGTTTAAGTCGTCACAATGTAAAAGTGAATAGTCATGTAACTATTTAATTAATTAGGTGCCATTACTTGTAAATGTCACTTTTATATGGGAGCTTTCACTCATGGGAACCCAACAGCGCCTACCCGTCGTCGTCCCGATACAGCGCTGCTTGATTGGTTCTTCATTTAATATTGGTTAAGGCTTATACGTAGTGTACAATTAAATATAGTGTATCATAAACAAGTTTCCCAAAAATTTCTAAATATTTTGATTAGAAAGTTACACATCTTTTTTATACTAGTGGTAATAATGTAGTATACATCTATTTCAACGTGTTGTTATAATATCTTATTGTATTCTTAGCAGTCGCTAACCTTATCAGAAAGATTATAAATTAGTCGAGGTAATGTGTAAAACAATGAGGAAAACAACCCTACTATACAACACATTTTTTAGACGAAGAAAGAAATTTAACCTTGCTCATTAAGGAGAAATGATGTAACGTGTGAATTTTACATTTTTATCTTACTTTGCAGCATCTCCTTTGGCAATGACACGCACATAATTAAATCATGCTAATAATAATCCTTCTTACGCCACAAATAGGCCTGAAGGTGGTTAGGTTTAATTATTATTTTGTCCCCACAAATACAACTCAAGTCTGATCACACTGCCATAACAAAGGGTATCTAAAGTAAACTTATAAAACTGGGTTCATAAACTAAACCAGTAGCCGTTAACCCGAACTTATGCTCATGACTTTATTGTATAAAAAGAAGAAAAAACTTTATTTAAGTAGGATTAGATACTTATATACAGAGCTGAACATACATCAAACAAAGTACACTCAATAACACATTTATAGAAGGTGTTTATGGCACAAACAGTTTAGTAAAGATAGAAAATACTTCTAAAAGAAAACCTTAACTCTTTCTATATAGTAATAAAATATTGGAAAATGTTCTATTTCTCGTCTACACGGTGAGTTGATACATTTCCGTATGTAAATACCGATTTGATTGTATTAAGGGTGACACCAACTAAAAGTAAAAGGTAGCAATTTTAAAAGAATAAATGGTAATAAATACACCTTAGCGTCTTCGGCTGGACACACCCAACACGCTAAGAATGCCATACACATAGTACAAGTGGTAACTGGAAGGCTTTCTCATTCAAATCATAAGCGTCCGTACCCTACCTTTTACTTTAAGTGATGGAAATGTTAAACATTAATGTTGTGAATTGTCTTTAAATAGTTAAAGTCAGGTAAGAAGGGCTGAATACAAAAACAGGTAAACTTATTGGTTTGTTGAATTATTCCTGGAAACTTGATCTAGACTGGGATGAAGCGAAGGATGATTTTGAAGCCCCATCAGTCGTAGTTGTTCTAGTGAATTCAGACCCGTCAGCTCCTCGACCCGTTGTTGTTGCTGTGGCTGACGAGGATGACGCCAACCCTTCAGCAGTTCCAGATAAAGAGAACGATACGTTTGATCCAGACGGGGTCCTCGCCCTGCAATATTATAATTTACTCTGTAATATAACTTTATATAAACACTTTCTACGACTCACGCTTTCTTTTCACAACATTTCTTCCACTCCACGGGCACTAGTTATACCCAGTGTGAGCTGATATTCATATTATATTAACTACTTTTTGTATTTTACTTCGGGAAATATTCACAAGCAAATACCAGTACCACAGAGAAAGCTGTGCTTTACCCCTTGGTTCTTGAATAATTTCGTAAACAGACAAAATAAAGGTACATAAAAGTCGTATTAATATATATTCCTTAGTCCCTGTCCTGTACATAGACAAAGTATCGTCCTGTACATAAATAAGAGGGGGGACATTTTATTCCATGAATAAATCGGAGTACACCTCTTTCCTGATACAGATTGCAGATATAACATAACTTATTCATCCATATTCTATTATCTGACAGCTTGTATGCACAACAAATTACATTTTACGTGCAAACCCTTTCATTCTATAAGAAAGCGAACGTACTATTATAGGCAAGACGGCATTAATCTTTGTTGAAATCTTAGGAAAACTTTCCATTACACATTTATCATTGTTTTATGCAAAAGCTGATTTTATCTTTGTTTCTCTTGAGCGTATCGAGACATCGAATTGCCATTCCAGAGTTTATACTTCGACATTTTCATACAATATTAGTTTACTTCTACTATCTCATTGCCTGGTTAAAGCTGAACCTCAAATTAACTATTATTACTGCAGGTTACTTAAAGAAGCATTTATTGAAATTAGTAAATAAGTTATACCTTGTTTGATGAGATACGGCTACTGGAATATTACTGTTAGAAGGCGTCCTTGACCTATACCAAAAGCAATTTGTTATGTTAAATTCAAAGTTAAGTTGTTAACCGTAAAGAAGCTGTATTTTTGTACAATTCCCCTGCACAATGTTACTTTTTGAGTTAAAAGACTATTACTATTATTATTACCGATCCAAACTGATATCCCCAGATCCGGATTCCCCACCGACGTATAAGGGAATTCGAGAAGGCCTGAAGAAGGAAAGCACAAGCATGATTGATATACTATAATTAGGGTTATCTGCCTGCCATTAGCTCAGCGGAATACTCAATTGTTCTCTGGGATAAGTTAGCTCTGAAAGCCGAGTTGAGAAATTGATTATGAGACTTGGAACTTAAGCTTTAAAAGGTTTTAAAAGACATTTATCTTGGAGGTAGGGTAGCTTCTAACTTGTTAAACAGAGCCTTATCCAGTAGCAATTAACGTATAGTATATACAGCTATTTCGGGGTTATGTGTGTTACCTTCCCGCAGAGTTAGTCAGCGATGAAACACTAGACACCGACCCAGTGCGCTTCATGGGTTGAGATTTTGAAGGCCGGGTAAATGAATGTGCCCTGTTAGGTTAATTGTTAAAGGTCGTTACAATAAATATACCTTGATCCATAGATTCTTTCATTTGAAAGAAAATGGACGACGAACGGATGCAAATTAACTGAATGTATGTATGAAACTTTTAAAATTTAAATAAATTATCAATTTAAAATTTAGAATTCTCCAATATATTTTCATCCGAGTTTTGAAAGCATAAATTTCTACGCTTTTCTCTTACCTTTCGGTAGTAGGGCCACGGGAGCCATTAAGGTTTGTGCTAAGGGAAAACGGGGGTCTTGTGGGAGTTGATGTCGCTAACGGTCCTCTTGAACTTGAGCCATATCCGCCAGAAGATCCTCGTTTGAGACTTGCAGACCTCCTTACTGGAATACGGCTGCCGTAATCGTCTGAAAATTGAAAAGCAGAGGCAGATTATTATTTTGAAAATGAGACGCTATTCAAAGGGTTAAGGAGCAAGGGAAAAATAAGCAAAAAATACATAGTGCATAAAACGCTCGCTTAAATCATGGAATATAATTTCACCTGTACTATCCAAAGACGCATTGGACCCTGCACGACTTGGAGGTTTGCTACCAGGTCGACTACCGGGTTGACTACCACCTTAACATAAAAAGCAATGAAGCTTAAAAAACAAAGTAAAAAAACATGGGTATTGCACTGAGTGGACGTACGCAGTACTCGATACTATGTTTTTAATGCAAACATCTTTAACGGAAGAGGCTAAAGTTTTCAATACTGTGATCAATCTAACTAATTACGACAGTGTGTCTTGACTGCAAACAGAATAAGTCTGAGAACACCAGATATCGTAAAACATTAATAGGGATTGCCGCTATCTACGTGGAGGACAAAAAGAAAAGACTAAGAGTGGAAATGGATGTCAACTGGAGTGCTAAAAAGCTTGAGGACAAAACGGTTATCAATCTGACCACTTTCACTGACACTTCAGATAATTTTGAGTGTCGGGTTTTTAATCAAAACTCCTTTACCCACGTTGCTTAAGTATTTCTCCACCATCAACTTACGTAATAATATTTGGTCACTTTAGTAAAAATATAACGAGAGCTATTTGGTTTGATAAATCACTAAATGTGAATGTACTACGTCAAAAGAATCACTTACGTCCAGGCCCCGCTGAAGTGCGACGAGTTGGTCGAGACATCGAGAATCCATCATCTGAGAATGTACTGTCAGGGGTGGTTCGATCAGTTGACCTCGCTCGACCCATTGGAACACTTCGGATGCTTCTTTCCTTAACCTTTTAGTATTTCCAACAATTAAAATGGTTAAAATAAAGTTTACTATAGAACTATTTTCGCAAAAAAAGCATATTATTATTGGAAAAGCAAGCGGCAGTAGCTCACCTGCGAATGGAATTTGACACTTTTTTGGTTATATTCATGCAAAGATATTGAAATTCGGATAAGACATGCTATTCCAGAGCAGCGTGCAATAAAACATAAAGCCATAATATTAAGTATAAGTGCATGGAGCTTGGGACGAATTTGGAGCGTTCATCCGGTAATACAAACATATAACTTGGTGAAAAATTAAGATCAAAGACTATGAAATGCTAATGAAGACCGTGCAAGGGACTCATGACGTTTGCAGCACTCGTATTTATAAACTCAGTCAAATGACATTCCCACACTAAAAAATCTGCGCATATTTTACCGTTTGCTGGATTGGGTTCCGTTTGGAATTAGTTATCGTAGGAAAGGAATCATGATGGGTTGAGCAACCAACTGCTTCGGAATGTGAAAACAAACATTGGAAGTTCCCGTTTCCGTTTCCACTACGAATGCTGTCAAAAATTGGCTTCAACTGAGCCATTATGTACTCCGCTGTTAGAAGCATGGACAAAGACAACCGGTAAAATATAGCTCTTATTTACCCTCATCATACACATCAACACATCTCTTTCCAAGTAAATGAACGTTCATATAAAGAGGCATACTCATCTAGAGATAATGATGCCCCTAGCCACTGACGTAAATAAACTACACTACCCATACACTACTACTAGTACGCCTTCAAATGATTAAATGACTACTATTAGCAGGGCTCACTGGAACCACTGATTAATGTAAACTAGGTGGACAACGGTGGTATCCGGGCTCCGGAGAGAGCAAACGGAAGCAATGAAGACTACAATTTACTCAGTGGAAAAGCAAACAAACAGTCTTAATGGAAAGTTGTAGCTTTCATAATTTCATGATGGATTCAAAATTTTATAAGCTTCCTCTTTTTTCCGATCAAGACTACTGAATTCTTCACCTTCTAAATTCAAAATTCTAAAGTCAAAGGATCGAATTTTGGGTTGTAACTGGAGATTTACACCAACCTGATTCCTTCACCCTAGATTTTAAATAGATGCCCGATTTTAGAAGGCAGTTGAAGCATTTGAATATTTCAACTCGTACCGCAGGTACGGTCAAAACGAACACATTTACTTCAAGCAATTCCGAGTAGCATGAAAGCTGCAAGCCGTAGAGCACAATGTTTTTGCATTTGGTTAAAAAGCGATAGTGGTGCTTGGGTTACTACCAGCAAGCTGACTACATTGTAAGATCGGTATATGGATACCGATAGGTTGTAAAATACCGAAAAGGATTAATAAAAGTATAAGAGGTAGGAAGCTATAAATTGTTGAGCAAAACCTTTGTGATTGGTCCAGCGGCAGGTAAGGATTGAGCTGATCTGTTTCCACTTTGACTGGAAACGGTACTTCCGCTTGGTTTTGATTTAAATGCTGTCATGGTCTGAGAAACACCATCGGCCAGAATAAACTGCTCTCGAAGTTCAATATTGGTACGTCCTTTGGCTGCAAATATTAGGAAAGCCACAAACTGTAGTACACATACATTGTACGTCGGCAGGTAGTTAATTAATTAGCAAAAATTCAAACAAATCAAAACAAGTTGCATTTCTCGAGGCTGAGAAAACCCATTCAGTGAGATAAATTGATAGGAAAATATAAGTAGTAAATTGAAAAAAAGTGTAACTTAACATCTTAGTGTCTAATCCATGCAAAATAAAAATAGAAATGCAGCAAGTTTAAATCAATATTCAACACCTCAATAGGGTTTACCCTTCTTAAATCTAAACCGTTTCAGCATTTCTAAGTCGATTTAAAAATCAACACAGAAATCCCATAACAGATTAGTTGTGAAATTAAACTAAATTTTAAGCTCTTTACAGATATTCCATGTAAAAGCTATACTTTTTGAGATGCCAGTATCAAGCAACTACTTTCGTCTAGACGTATCTGTCGAACTCCAATACGCTGGAATAATAAAGTTTTACATGCCTACAACTTCTATCACGTCAAGGATGTTTTTTAGTCTTTATGAAGTATACACAGACCAAATAAAAAAAATCATACGAAGCGGTGGTAGCGTCATTCCAAAACGTGCTTGTGCGTTTGGTAGTATCTACAATAGTACTTTCTATGGGATAATGCTTATGCCAATGCAATGCCAAGAATCAGCTCACATCCTCGGGAACTTTATAGCATATCCGTTTTAAGTATTTCAAACCGGAAAAAGTGAGGTTAAAAAAATTACAAACAGAAAGAAAAAACTCGAAATGATAGAAAACGTTTCTTTAAAAAACGCAGCAATTGAATGGATTTTCATGGACATCAGACTCTTACATATACAACTCCGACATGGAGATCCATATCCGTAAGACAACGGACTAAATCGCCCGTGATCCAGTGTAAGTCCCATCAGCTCCGGAACAAGGTGTAGAACAACTGTATTAGTTTTTGGTTATTAAGAGATCAGTACAATGCCACAGTGGCGATCAATAAAAATATCAATTAGAGTTAGCTGTCGTTTTAATTTTTGTTAAGCTGGATAAAAGCTTTTATAGGTCTATATGATTTAGAAACTCCATGCAATATTGTTTCAGTGCAAATTTTAGCTGGATCGTCAGTAGTTTTTTATGTGACCAGATAATTGGACATACGAGGATACGATGAACCTTTAACCTTGTCAACCCTACTGTCTTTTCCATTTTTAAAACATCTAGAAACATTTGTCATCTTATATGACAATTTAACCACTTTCTTTAAAGAAATTTGTGCATTAAATAGTCCTAATGAACAATCAAATATGTTTGTAGGGGATACAATTCATATTAAACATACCTTTAGAAAAAATAAATTAAATTTACCTCGACAGGGGTCATTTTTAACTAAAAATTCGTCAAGTGCGACCCAACCACCACCAACTCGGACCATCACGGTAGATCTTAAGATACGGACTAATCTTAATTTCTGGCTTTCTCCAAACTATGGGATCAAACCAAATTATACCATCAAATAAGCTCACAAAAAGCAAAACGGGGACAGCAACCCCAACTAACTAGCAAAAGCCTTACCCGATATTTACCCTCCCCAACTTGGAACACACGGAATTTTTGACGACAAGTACACTTCATTACTTGGCGTTGAATCTCATCGTCAATGGCATCGCCTTCTGAGGCAGGTTTTCTATCTTCCCAGTCGGGACGGAGAGCAGCAATGAATTCCAAGTAATCAATCTTATGATCCCCGTGATCAAACATGTCAGCCACGGCGTTCATTTCTAGACGACTTGTGGGGAATTCTAAACACAATGGAAGATTGATGTTTTAAAAACGAATCCCTTCATTAGCAGTTAACAAGGAAGCTTTAAAATTTACTTGTCTTCATGATTGCGTCAATAAATTCCTCTCTAGGAATCAAATTGTCGTTATTTCTATCGATTTTCCTGAATAGGTCTGTCACTCTTGACTTCTTATGATTCATGAACTTCAAGAACTGTTAAAAATGTAGAAGACCATAAAATAAAACGGCACGAAAGGAGCAATATTACCAAATTTGTATAAGATTCTTACTCGTTTTCTCCAGTCTTCCCAACTGAAGTTCTTGACTTTCTCTAGCTCTTGGAGATAGTTAAACTTGTCTTGAAGTCGTCGTTGCCGTTCCCAGGCCATCATCCAGACATGTTTCCATTTGTCCCATAGGGCTTTCACTCTGGGGTTCTTGATTTGCGGCTCTATAGCTTTGCTGATAAATTGAGACACGAAAAGTATTAGTTTACATACCTTGTTGTCAATGGTCTGCTAATTACAGCTTGGTGTTATACGCTCTTACTCATGATGAGTGGGTTGAGTGAGTTATATGTTATGCAATAAATCATAGTTTAGTGTATGCTGCGTGGTTAAAGTTAAGAGTATCGAGTTTCACTAGGACCAAATGTTTCAGGATATATGTTTTCGTTATACGATGAGTACAATTAAATGTATTATTATTAATCAAACTACTACCAGTTTCTAGATGTTATTTGATTAAACTCCAAAGAAGCATGGTATAAAAATAAGTTGAAAGTAAAAATAGTTAGTAAAATCCGAAAGCTATTAAAAGCGACTTTGAAATTCTTCTCAATTCATGTATACCTTCCTCTACGATCAAATCGAGGTCCAATGTGGGGGAATAAATCTTCTCTGCCAGGGCTAAGTAATCATGCAACAGGCAAACGTAAATAAATAAAAGGACAAACAACAAAAAACTTCCTTTCTTTAGTATGAAAACGGGAAATGTTAGACTTTAAGGACAAAGGTGGAGTAAAAACTTCATAAACTAAGTGACAGCATGCTATAAGTATTGACAACGACAATAACGAACCTCTCCATACGTGACATAGGTGTCGATTCCCTAGATCCCACCGTTTTAGAACTAGCGATTGCAAATAAAATGCATACTATTTTAATTTACAGTTTAGAAAATATTTCGTCTGCAGGTGAACTCGTCTTTAAACTACAAACTATTACTTTCTGGATCAGAGATAGCCAATTAAAACTTAGATGTATCAGAGATTACCTCTATTTTTCTCAAAAAGAAACAGAATAAAACCTTGTATCAATAAACATGTGTTCAAAACAAAACTCAAAGCAAACCTTAGTCTACGTTGTGCGAAATCCAAATCAGGAGAGGTCTCTCGACTGTCACCACTAAAATAAAACCATGCATCTTAAATATTTCCAAATATACATCCAAACGCATGCAATTATGCAAAATACAAATCGTTAAAAACGAAAAACGATACAGCTATAACTGTAGAGACAATTACTACTCTTAGGAGGGGAGTAAAGTTAAGACTAATGATAAAAATTGCTTACCCAGGGGTTGCAGAACGTAGCCGACTTCCAGGTTTTCCTTTCAGTCCTCCAACAGGTTGACGATTGACAAGTTTAGGTTTACAAACAGTATCTATTTCTGGCTGACGTTTGGCCATTCCTTCCATGAAGTCTTTGTGCTCCTACAAAATTAATAATTTAAGACGAATGATAAATATACTTTAAAGAATGCGAATAGTTTAAAATTACAAAATACAAATTTACAAATGTACCTTGATAAGAACTAAAATCTGGTCCAACTCATCCGGAAGGGGCTCAGCTTCAAGTTGTGTCAGACTGTCCTCACAGCGCTGAAGCCATTCCATTAATTCTTCCAGCATTTCTTCCATTCCCCTCAAAGATGCCAAATGAGCTTGTAGTTTTTCTTGACGCTGTATTGAAAATCAATTTACCAGTCATTTTCTTGACTTCTACAATTACAAATACTAATGGCCTGGTATTGAACAAACCTGTAGGGCCCATGATGAAATTTCGTCCCACCTAGACTGGATAATTGAAATCCAGTGTTTAATTACAGGAACGGCGTCAGGATGAGCTTTGGCCAGAATGCTCTTTGCAAGCTCTATCGTTTCGTTCTTTTCTCGTTCTTTGAGTCGCAACTCTTTCATGAAACTAAATAAAATGGAGAAGAAACCCGATATAAAAGTTCAGGTGCTTTTTAGATTTTAACATCAGAACCTAAGCTATGTAAATTATTAATACATTTCTTGCTCCTCCAATAGCCTTCTTGTTGACTCTTCGTCCTCAGGTAATGAGCCGGCAAACCGAAGTTTCATTTCGGCATCTGATAACCATTCTAGCAACATGTGCACAGCCTTGTGAAGTTTTTCAGCCTGTAAATGGTACATAAAAGTATTACTTACTGAATAATTTGACAAATTAAATATTAATTCGCTAAAGAGATATTACTACTATACATACCTCCTTCAATGCCTCCTCCAATCTACGCGACCTCGTCTCACATTTTTTGGTAATTTTGTCAAATGAAGATTTAATTTCTTTAATCTGCCCTTGCAATTTAACCTTCTCATCAGCTGGAGCTGTTTCCATCATTTCTTCTGCTGTTTGAATCACTTCGTTCATTTGATTTCGACGGCTACGAAGTTCGTCTTCAATTTTCTAGTGTAATACAAATGTGTGAAATTAAATTTACCTCATGCAATGACTTACTAATAAAGCGGATACAGAATATTAGCTAACCTTGTGCTGTTCAATTAAAGAGGTTACAGTATCTAAATCTCCATGCACTGGGCCATCATCAACGATAAGACCATCCATATTTTTAAGCCAGTCAAGAAGTTCTTGCAATGCATCCTTAAACTGACCAGATCGTAACAATGCTTCTTCCAGATTTCTTTGTTTTTCCACACTCTTATTACACACTCCATTCCACTTGTTTTTCAGATCAGTTAACATCTGACGCAAAATGGGTTCATCTGACTTAGGGGCTTTATCCTTGAGTACTTTTCCATTCTTCATGGTTGAGTCATAGGCAGGTTGTTTGGCAGCCAAGGCTCGCTGGAATTCTTTGTGTTTCGCCAACATTTGTTTGATTTTAATGGGTGTTTGCCCAGCAGTTGCGACAATTTCATCGAGATTATGTTCAGCTTCATCAAGCCACTTCATCAATGAAGACCACGAGTCATGGAATTCCTTTGCCTCTTTCAAACCAAGATCTAATGCTCTTGTTCTTTCAGTTGATTTTGAAACTACACGATCCCATCTATGCTGAACAGAAATTAAGAGGTTCTTGATCAAAATTACGTCTTGCTTTTGGCTGAAGTATTTGAGATGATTTCCTTTCTTTTCTAAATTCAGCATCACTTCCCGATGAGAGGAAACTTCTTTTTGGAATTCCTTATGGGATTCAACTTGATCGACAACCTTTTCCAAAACCCTGGACACGGGTTCTAAGCCTGTAATGTATCTTTCAGCTTCTGTAAGCCAGTCAATAAAATCTTGAACTGCTTTGTGGAACTCCATAGCTTCTTTAAGGGCGATTTCCAGTTTGATCTTTTTGTCATTAGCACGGGTCATCACACTTTCCCATCGCTGGCGAAGTGTTTTCAAATTGTGTTGTAAATTGGTTGCTGCTCCTTCTGTAGACTTTTTCAAGTACTCTTGACCTTGCTGCAGGACTGCTTCAACTTTGGGACGATTGGCTTCCAGTTCACTGTAGATTTCCATGAAACGATTAAGTTGCTCTTGAGCGGTTTCTGGTAGTCCACCAACAGGTTTGGAAGTATTAAGGGCTCCATCCACATCACTGAGCCACATAAGAAGATCTTGAATTTCTGCATTGAATGCTTGAGCTTCTCGAAGGGCATCTTCCAATTCTTTTTGTCTATCGTTAGCTTTCTTCTGTAAATCTGTCCATTTACTATTCAATTCCTGGAGTTTTCGTTGAATCTTTGATGCATTGTCAGAACCTCGTTCAGATTCAATAATTTGTCGTCCTGCGTCATTCAAAGTATCCACACTGTTTTGATGGGCTTGAATATCGTTAACTAATACCTGAAATTTACATTTTAAAATTGAATTAACTCGCTGAATAAAACGACATCAAAACACCATCAAAGATAATAAGAGAAAATATTATTGTTTTATCAACATTACCTTCAACTTTGCAAGCTCCACTTCAATAACCTGCGGATCTCCAAAAACTGGTTTGAGCGAGTCCAAATTTTTGTTTGTTTTTTCAATCCATGCCATTAACTCACTAAGAGCATGCTCAAATTGTCCTAAACGCAGCAAGGCATTTTCTAGCTCCCGCTGTCTGTCTACGATTCCCTTGAGCAAATCGTCCCATCTGCGGTTCACCTGGGCTAATGGACCCTTGATCTTTGCAGCTTGATCCGGTGAAGTCCTTTCTGTGAGTTCTTGGGCTTGTCTGAACATTAAAATAAACTTACTTAAAACCTGTTTGATGTCGTACATTTATCAAAATTCAGAATATGACCAAAACATACACCAAAGTTTCACAGCACCGAACGACCGCATTTCAACAGAAACACGGATATTAAACGAAACAAAACATTTAGTATATATCTAAAACAATAAAAGCCTACTGAACTGCGGTTGGCAACGAGCACAGATGACAAGCTTAGCAAACAAAGTCACAAAAACACACTTAAACACCTATAAATCGAATCATGTACTTGCCTCCACAATGTCCTATACGAATTCAGAATCCGCAGTTTAGATTATTTCCCCATATCCAGTTAGGAGCAAAAAAATATTTATTAAATACATTTCTAAAGACTGTATGTCTCTGCGCTTTGCTTTCCTCAACTGACTACTTTCTTTTTAAAAAGTCAACTACCCAATACATTTTCTTGAAACAGCATGTTTTAGCATCCTTTATACATGAGCTTTAATAAAAAGTACGTACGAGACAAAAGGAGAAAGAGACTCTACGGACCTGTTCAAAGCTTCCACTTTCACCATCATAGGATCGACATCAGACTTGAATTCTTTTAATTCCTTGATCTGCTTCTTGACCGCATCTATATCTGCTCCAATTACTCCAAAGCTAGCTAATTTTGCTTCAGCTTTGTCCAAGAATTGCAGAAGTGCCTACCAAGTAACCGACATAACAATTACAATATAGGAATCTAAAACTGACAACCACATCCAGAACCGAAATAGAACCTTACCTGTAGCGTATCATGGAACTCCATTGCCTTCTCCATTGCATCTATAAGATTTTCTTCTCGTTTAGCAAAGAGAGCTGTAATGTTATCCCAGGCAGAGTCCAATTCTTCGATATTCTTCTTAATCTCTGGTTTGTCTTGATCGCCTACAATCTTCAACAGATTTTGACCTGACTGACGGCAGTTGCTGACTTCGGGCTTAACTTTATCAATATCCTTTTTAATTTCTTTTAAAGTTTCTTGCTGCTTTTGAATGGCTTTAGGCTCTACAGCAGGTGGCTCTTGGTTTTTTAATGTTTCTTGAAGAGAATCCAACTTCTCCATGATAGCTTGCAACTGATCCCAGAACTTTTCAGCCAGTACAAGGGCTTCATCCAGATTCTTTCCTCTTTGTTTAGTGGCCTTTTGAATCTGATCCCATAGACTATTGAGTCTGTCCAATTTTTGCTTAATATCGCGAACCGCGGGGTCATTCTTGTTGGGAGCTTTGTCGATGAGATCAGCAGCTTGCTTCTTGACGGAATTGAATGCATCTTCACGTTTTTTAACATCATCAATTATAGCACCATTTTCATCAATCTGTTCCCGAATCTTTTCTGGATGAGCAGAAATGGGTTCAGCATTTCTGACTTGCTCTGCCGTGTTTTCCAATGCATTCAGCATGCCATCAAGCTTGTCTTTAAACTGGCTTGTTTCCTAAATTATCAAAATTAAATAAAATATTCGTAATATACTCAATATGTTAATGTTTGGGAAGTTACCTGAAGAGCCTTTTCCAGAGCTTGTTGTTTGTCTCTTAGTGCCAATCGTAGAGCATTATACCTCTCATTATCAACATGCATGATTTCATCAACTTTACCAGCGTCATCATCATTGCACAGTTTAACAAGGGCTCCTCCTGTCTTATTCAATTTATCTAGCAAAGGCTTATGTTCGTTGAGTGACTGGATAAAGGCTTGAGTTTTGTCCTGCAACTTCATGATCTGATCGGGACGTAACGCTGGAGTGTCCAACACCCCCATCTCATCCTCCATAGCGTCCATCCATTGATTCAAGTCAACATGAGTGTCGAAGAAATGTTCTGCTAAAGGTAGAGCTTGCTCAAGTGCATTGAGTCTATCGCTGCTCAGCTTAGATACTGTTTCCATTGTATCTTTCAAATCTTCAGCCTTCTCACGAAGTACGGCAGTGTCCTCTCCTTGTGCAGCTTCGCGTAGTACTTTTTTAGCTGTAGCTAGGACTTCTCTTACTCGACCTTTCTGGCTGGAAATTTCATCATTCAATGCCTTGTGCTCTTGCAATTGTACTCGCACGACATCAGGCTCACAGCTAGGTTTTTCTGCATCACGCAATTGACCTTCAATTTCTCTGAACCAGTCCAATAAGTCATCGATATCACTGAGCACTTCCATTGACCTCTGTAATAAAAACCACATGAAAGAATTCCATGTTTAAGATGATACCCAACAATTATGACTAAGGAATAAGTTTGATCTTACAGCTTTAGACATATGAATTCTCTCCGCACGACGCTGAACTTGTTCGCAAATAGCATCGAATCGACGATTATCTCTGGTGACTAATCCCTCAATGGTTGAAGCTCCTTCACCAGGAGACAGTTGACAAAGTTGTGGTCCTACAAGGTTAATAATTTGAAGAACCTTTTTCTGTTCAACTATTTCGATCTCAAGCCGTACGATTACTTTCTCTTGAGCTGAGAGATTGGTGTTATCTAGCCCTTTGAGTACATCTTCAGCATCAGTCATCCAATCAGAGAGATTTAGATGACAGTCATGAAATTGAACCACCAATGGTAGAGCCTCCTCAGCATTCCTGAGCAAATCTGCAGCTTTTGTTGTTATGTCATGGAACCTTCGTTTAAGCGAGTCTAGTTTGTCCTTGAGTTGAATTGCTTCATCATTAGAAATGTTTTTCATCAATTCTAAACCAGCGTCAACTGTTTCGTCAACTTTATTCTCATGGTCCTTAATCTCTTCGCTAATGGTTGCAAGATGGTCCATCTGTTCCAGCAACTTGTCTTTGTGCACGGACACGATTTTATACTTATTCAATCTTTTCTCTATTGAGTCCATCCATGCAACTAGCTCTTCGTAAGACAGAACAAGGTTTCTCAATCCAGCTTTCGATTGTCTCAGAAGGTTACCAAATGCTTCGGATTCTTCAACAAGTCTTCCATATCCGTCAGTAACTTCTTGTAGCTTGTCAGCAACAGCGGCAGCTTCTTCATCCCCAACCAAATCCATTAAACGTTGAGCGACATCAGCCAAGCCGTTAAAATCTGGCTGCTTCTTGAGCAATTGATCGTGGAAGTTGTCATGTTCCTTGATTTTCTTAGCAATTTTATCCTCATCTGTTGGAATAAGGGACATGTCTTTTAATTTCTTCCCCATCTTATCCAGCCATTCTCTAAGAGGTCCGATTCGGTCTTGGAAGTCTTTTGCAACTTTCATAGCTTCTTCTAACAAGTTCTGTCTATCCTTAGCTCCATCGCATAAGTTTTCGTATCTTCCTCCCATGTTTTTCATTTGTCCTTCAATCTGAGCTCTTTCATTAGGATCAGCATTTGCTGCAACTTCTTTGCCCATTTTGAAAAGGGATGTAACGGAGGGTTGTCTGTCTAACAACATTTTGTTCAGGAACTTCTGATCCTGTAGTTGACCTTTAAGAAACTTAAAGTCAGCAGACGGTGGTTCTTGATTGGCTACTAATTCTTCCATTTCACTAAGCCATTTGTCGAGACCATCAAGAGCCTCCTTGAATTTTCCAGATTGCAACAGAGCAACATCTAGCTTCCTCTCTTGTTCATTGATCTATAAAAATAATTATTCATGTAGTATTTGTTATTTGCAATTTAGAAAAAAACTTATCAAACTATCGGAATAAATTAACATACCCTCTCCTTCAGCTTGTTCCATTTATCATTCAACTTTTCTAGATCTTTCTCAAGTGTAGAGGTATTGACACCATTTGCTGCAGACTGGATCAAACCCTGACCGCTTTTATTGCACTCATCGATCTTTTTGGCTACTGCTTCAACGTATTTAGTTCTGAATTCTTTGAACTGAGCTTGCTGGGCCCTGATGCTGTCTACATCTCCGCCAATTGTTTTACTGAATGACTTTTCTTGCTGTACTAAATCATCAACGTCTTCATTTGTGTTGTGGTACAAATCGTAAAATGCTTCCAGTCTAGCAAGCGTCTTGTCAAGCTCACTATCCCTCAGTTTCTTCCCATCTTCCATTCGAGCCAACTGCTTCCGAAGTCCTTGTACTTGGTCCTTCATTCCCTTAGCATCTGCAGCTACGCCTTGTCTAATCAGTTCTTCTAAAGCAGCTGCTGCGGCTTCAACGTCATCTTTACTGTCACTCAGTTTCTCAGAGAATACTTCCATTTCTTTGATCTGACTCTTTACGAGAGGAATATCTCGTCCAACAGGCTTCATTGAGCTTAGTTCATTTTCCAGGTTACCAATGCCTCCAGCAATATTTTTCATCTGATCTTTGAATCCCTCCATAGCTTTTTGAGCTGATTCAAGGTCTGAAAATCTATCCCCTAATTTAGCATTCAAATCGTCGAAACGTCCAAGCAAATCATCTACTGCATCTCTGATGTGTCCATCGTCACAGTTTTGCTGGTGCGCTTCGTTAGATAAATCGTCACCTTGCCCTTTAACAAGATCCAATGGTTTTTCCAATTTCCGGGCTTCATCTTGAATGGCCTTTATTTTCTGCAGCAGTTTGGGATCTTTAGCATCGTCTTGAGAGGCCAGTTTGTCTTCACACCTATTAAGAGCGTTTTTGAGATCACGGCAGTTATCGTTGAAATCATTTAAACGCGCAGCAGCATCTTCAAGCTCTTGGGCTTTGGCGGCGATGGCATTGCTCAAAGCATCCCAGCGCTCTTTCAATTCTTGAAGCTCATGCTTGATACCTTCCTTGTCCCGATCGCACGATCCAACAAAGGTCTCTCCAAGACCCCTGGTAGACTCATATTCCGCGCTGTGTCTCCACAAATCATTTTTGAATGCATTAACCTCCTTAAGTAATTTGTCAATATCTGTCTTTTTGAATTCCTTGAGTTTGAATGCTTCAAACTTGTCTTCAGCTTGAGTCAGCCATGGCAAAAAAGTCTCCAGACCACGATCATATTTCTTGCAGTGTTCGTTACATGTTTGAAGTCTCGAATTTCTATCAACAGCCTCTTTCTTCAACTTGTCCCAGCCCTTCTGCACTTTCTCCAAATTTTGTTGGATTATACGCTGATCAGGTTTTCTGCTGGTTTTAGCTAGAACTTCTTTTCCTTTGTTGAGCGTCATTATAATTTCATGTTCTTTACTCATTACTTCTTTGTACAACGGTTCAAATTCTTGAATTTGATGTTTAAGAGTATCTCTATCAGCTGAGACCATCAGTTTTTCTGATAATCGAGATAACAGGTCATTGAGCCATTCTTGCGCTGCATCACAGGCTTCATTGAACTCCAACCCGTCTTTCTTTGAATTCTCTAACTCAGCTTTCAGGTTATCCAATTTCTTTTGACATTGGTTGTAAAGTCTACCGACTTGACCGAGTTTTTGCTTAATGTCCGCCTTTGCAGAAGGATCTTGCAGAATTTCACAAAGTTCGGCCCCTGCAGCCTCCACATCGGCTAATAATGGCCGTTGATTGTTAAAATTCTTCTCAATGCTTTCTAGTTTTTTCAACATTTCTTCTGGATCTCCTTTGTCTGCAATTAGATCATCCAAGTCGTCGCTAATTTTGTGCAAGTTATCTTGCAACTTATTCAAATTCTTGAAAAAATCTTGACTCGCATTAGAAGCTGCATCTAAGTTTCCTTCTCTATCATCAAGTTTATGAAGCAAATCATTCCACTTCTGGTTGATGTTGGCCAGCTTATCTTCAATCTTCCTACCATCAGGTGAGTCAGGATTGGTTTGGGATAAAATGTTATCTCCGGCATTATTGAAACTGTCTAAAATTGGTTTTTGGTTTCTAAATTCATCCCTCATTACTTGAACCTGTTGCATTTGATTTTGTACCATCCTAGGATCTGATGCAATTGGTCCAAGAACGGCCAACATTTTATCCTTTGCCGTAAGCCACCCATTGAGATTATCATGGTTATCATGGAATTCTTTGATGCTCTCTAAAAATCCTACTCGTTGCTTGCACTTATCTTGGAGATCCTTCCACCGTTGATTGATCCCATCGAACGCATCCGTCAGACCATCAACACCTGGAGCATTTGGCTTTCTGCGCACAAGATCTGTAATCAGGGTTCTTGTATTATCCAGCAGCCCTTGCTTATCGTACATTTCTTCCATAATAGCTTTGATGGCCTTAAGCATTTTATCAGATTCTTCACGGGTTTGCGGAATGTTGTCCTTTGGCATCGCCCGCTCGGTCTTGTCTAAGAATTGTGCCAATGCTTTCAAGTTGTCAGCTATTTTCTTAATTTCATCCTTAGTTGAGTCAAGCTCGTTCTGCCTGTCGGTCAAATTCATTCCGATAAGATTGTACCGTTGATTAATTTCACTCAATTGTTGCTGTACAGGACTAGCATCCTCCAAATTTAAAAATCCTTCTTGACTGGATCTTCGGCTACCAAATCCACTAGATCCACTTGGAGACATAGGGCTTCTTGAATCAAACCCAGCAGACAGTGTTTTAGAAGGCGATGGACTTCTAGGCTCTGACGACTTGAAGCTCGGACGCTTAACTGGACTTGATGACACTCTACGCTTAGGGGAATCAGATTTATCTCCTTTCAGTAGCGATTCATAAGCCGTTCCAAGCTCATTAACTTTGTCAATTGTTGTTGCATAATCTCGATATTCTTTGACCAAAGGTTTCAGTTCTTCCAGCTGCTGCTTCATTAATTCAACATCAACAGCTACTGAATTCAAGCTGCTAACCCGGCCCTCCATTGAAGTTAACCACTTAAGAACCTGATCACGGAGCTTCTCATATGCATTCAAGGCATCAGTTCGAGTTTTTCCCATCTTGCTCTTCTCGTCAAGTGATCCTGATAAATCTTTCCATTGATTTTCTAAAGCCTGTGAAAAAGCGATTTTCATTAGTGGATGCATACAGAAGATGAAAATAATCAGTAAACTATATGATCAAATACCTTGATCTTTTCTTTGACAGGTACCGTGTCTGTAACGTCTTTTTTCGATACTAATGCCTTTCCAGAAGAAATAGTGTCGTCAAAGTCGCGCTTCTTTTCATCTTTGCGTCGCACAAGGTCTTCTAGTCGAGAAACTGCATCTTCGCCCGTCATTTTCGTCTCCAGAATTTCAAACATCTCTCCAAACCATTGCTCAAAGTGATTAGAGTTAAGAAGGAAACTGTCCAAGTGTGTTGATACTTCTTGCAAGAAAACTGCACGTTGAACAAGCTTCTCAACCAACTTTTCATATCGGGAAAGAACATCCTTCAGCTTTCCTTCGACCTTTTTCGAAACTCTCGCGTTTCCAGAGCGAAGTAAATCATCCGCCGATCTAGCCATACTTTCGATACTTGGACGATGAGAATCTATGTCAGCTTGTAATAACTTTACTTCCCGTACTTGCTCGTCTAGGCGTTCACGAATGAGGCTGGCTGGCTTTTGTATGTTCCTACGAAAACGAAAGGATAGTTAAAATTCTTGTTTTGTAAAGCATATTACAAGAATATGCATCATTCCATGCATTGTACTATGTTCCTAACTTACTTTAATTGATACTCTGCTTGAGTTAGCCAATTAGAAACACCATCGACAGCATCTTGAAGCCCTTGACTTTGCATTAATGCTGAGTCTAAATCCTTGATTTTGTCGCCCACAGCATCCAACAGATTTTGATATTTATTTTCGATCTCTCCGGTTGTTTTCTCTACCGCATCACGTTCAGCTGGAGAAAGTTCTTCCATACTAGATAATAAATTGTTAGTCGCTTGTCTAACGGCTTCAATCAGACGTCCATTCGTTAATATTTCATTTTGCAAAGCCTTGGCTTTACTTAGTTGTTCTTCCACTAGTTTTGGCTCTCCAGCAACGGGTTCAGATAGTACTTTTTGAGCTCTTGGAGTGACATCCTTCAACCAAGCCATTGCTTTGTTCAACGCATCTTGGAAATCTTTTTGTTTGTTACCCAACTGAGCAAGTTTATCGAACAGTCTGTTTGCCCGAACCAAAAGGTCTTGATACACCGTTGTGACTTGCGAAACTTCCTGTTTCACGGATGATTCCTTCGCTTCAATGTATGGAAGGCGGTGCGGTAAGGTGGTACGGAATTCATTGAGAGTTTGTAAGTACTCCTACATAGTAAGATTTTTTTTTAAATAGTTAATAATTTTGCATTTGAATCTAGGATCCAAACTGTATAGTTAAGCGTGTATTTACCCGTGATTCTTCAATGAATTTCTGAGCCGACATTGTTATGAACCGCAGGTCTCCTTGATGAGCAATAACATCGCTCACAAACTCTTTTGTATTATCTCGCCCACTTGAGCTCAGATTGCTGACATTACGTTCCTTATCTTCCAAGATTTTGATTGATTTCTCCAGCCAAGACTTGAAAGTCGTAACCTCATTTCTAAAAGTGACAACGATTTGAAATAACTTTGCAATAATTACACTTAACTTCTTTCATTTATCTTATTTTCTTACTTGTATTTTTTAAGTTCATCGGAAGCTGTTGTGAGTTGACGATATATTTTCTCAGATTGATGAGAAACGCGATCGAATCTTGTTTTCAGAACTTTTCCATTCTTCTCCAGCGTATTAATTTCTTCTGAGGACAATACTTCCCCACCTGTTGCAACGAGATGCCTTACTTGGTCAAGACATGTTCCAACCGTTTGGCTGTGGTCTTCAATATCATCTCGGATTTGCTGGATACAAAATATATTAAAAAATGCGCATTAATAAATTATCTTTAATACACATTTTAATATATATTTGAGCATACCTTGAGACTAATTGTTTGCTTTCTCAACTCTTCAACAGTTTCCTTCAGAGATTCTTGATTAGCAAGCCGTTTCTCGATTTCTTCAAGCCATCCCATAAGGCTATTCATAGTAGCATCGCATTGTTTGTATTGAGCTTCGGTGGCCAACTGAAAATAGCATTAAAGCTTCGATTAAACCTCATCCATATTAAGGTATCTGTAGCTTGTAGCAAACCCCCAAATAACACACTCCAAAATAAACAAAACACTCAACATACAAACACTCTCACAAATTTATAAAATTCTAACGAAATCATATCAAACAATGTAAGTAGTATAAGCGCGATCCGAAGAACAAATACATGCAATGAGGCTGACTAACTTTATCTACAAGTCGTCAAGCCCATGCCTTATTTATACTTTAGTAGTCCCCATTTCAAACATCAATTTAGCACCGTCATAGTCTTTAATTGTCGTATTTGTTGAGATGTTACATTTAAGAAACCAAACGTATCAGAAGTCTTTATATGAAGCAATTTAAACTATCTTCCCAACGATAATTCGTATTCCCTTCATTTCATTCTAAATGTAAAGGTAACTTCGCAGTAATTTGTCCGTTGAATTACAAAAGTTACAAACATACAAATTTCCTTAAATATTTACAAACAAAATGAACAGTAACACAAAGTTTCCCAAAACAACACAATTGTTTACAAATTAAACCCAAATTATACCGGTCAGGAAAAAAGATTGAATTGACCAATTTATCCTATTCTCTACTAAGCAGTAAATTCAGTAATTTTTGCATGAGTTGATTGAAGGTGATGCCCAAATAGTCTTCTTAACGACTAGGTTTGTGTTTCATGCAGAAGCAACTTTGTGTCATGATTTGACTCCGGGGCCAAATTATGTTATTGGCAAACCATAAGTGTCTGATTTGGCAGTGTCATGTTCATCGCTTTTTGTCATATTATTTCTTAGTATAATTTTAGTAAAAAGCCCGAAAATTTTATCACTATTCCCAAGTTGTTGTTATTAATGCTGGCAGTCAATTTTACTGTACCCATGCATAGCTTTTTGCCCTGCGGTACTTTTCAGAGAGTAAACAAGCGGTAGCGTTATTTCCAACTTTAACTTGTAAAAGCTTCATCAAACTCAAAGTGGAGGATTTTCTTTCCCAAAAGCTTCCCAAAACAGGTAAGTACATGGCTAAATGAACCAAGAACCAACTATTTGGTCCATAATTGAAGCTTTTTAACGACCAATCAATCATACGAGCTTCATTATTGGACCTTACCCTCGCCTCAGCTGGTAATAACCATCCATTTTTCCAAGCGTCCAACAGATTGTAACGGGAATTTGTTCCCGAATCGAAAAAATAACCCTCCTCCCCATCAATGATCTTCTCTAATATTGCCTCAGACAAGGGGAGAATTCTTCCACTGGAAGGTTCTTTGACAACAGTAGTACTGGGCTCAATCAAAGAGTTGGCTATACACTGATTCAAACTTAACTCTGTTCCCTGATCATTAGCATACGGATTTGTGAATTTTCCTGACGAAGGATTGTACATAGAATAGTCTAAAGCACTTAAGAGGCCTAATGGATTTCTAGGTGTAAGTAAAAGACCTGAATTTATTGCCGCTTCTAGTGGTAAAACGTGGTTAGTCGCTCTATTAAGTATGGATGACTTTTCGGGATCTATTAGTGCTGCATTGAATGCATCGGTTAGTTTTAGCAATCTCTTTTTCAACGTGTCTTTCACCACAGCGGAGCATGGGTCTATGGCATTGATATCTACAGCCTCTTTCAAAGATATGGGCTTGTCATCAGCCATTGAGGGGTCGGTGAAAGTACCCGATTGTAGAAGGAGGTAACCTTTCTCTTTGGCCGTATCAAAAGAAATCGGTTCCCTGAGGAATATTACTGTTCCTTGGTCAAAAATAATGCACAAAGGCTTCAATTTGCCTGTTAGGGGATCGATTGCAGCCCGACGATTTAGGTTTACTAGACCAATCTTCATTGCTTCTCTGATGTTGATAAAACTACCACTGCTGTGGTGAGTTACTGCGCTGCCTGGTTCAAGAAGCTCATTCCAAAGGGCATCCCTCAGGGATGATGTTATTGAGGTACGGGGATCAAAGAATGTTCCACGGCGAAGATCAATAAATTCGTTTTTAAGAGCATCCCCAAAGCTTATAGGTCTGTCTACTTTTACCAACATCCCTTGCTCTACAGCCCTGTTAAATGGTGTAGGTTTTCCATTACGGAAATCTTTCACTAGTCCACGCTCGTCGTCTATTTCTTCGTCGTCTAATGCAGCTGTTAGGGATTTGATGGATTGGTTGCGGAGATTTTTTACTGCTGAAACTGATGAAGAAACTATTTTTCGATCCAGTGCAGTTTTAAGGGATACCCAGTCTCCAAGTAAGACATCTCCTATTTTTCCCTTAGCTGTATTGTACAATTGCTCGTGAATCACATCTACTATTGATAAAGGTCTTTCAGTAGTTAGAATCAATCCTCGTTCCTTGGCCTCCGTTAACAAGATAGTTTTTGATGTCTCCTTGATAATATACTGGCCTTCAATTGGATCAATAGTTTTCCTTCTAATTGCTTCAGGTAATCGGAGTATAGTAGAATCTTCAGAACTTTTGATGATTGAGAGATCAGGATTTATCAGATCTCCTTTGCAAGCATCTTCTAAAGTTAACTTTCTACCTGTAGAAGGATGAGTAAACTTTCTCGTCTTTGTATCATAAAGTCCTATTTTAAGGGCGTCGTATAAATTAAATGGATTTTCAATGTCTAATATGTGTCCACGTTCCAAAGCTTCTTGTAAGGATAACTTTACAGGCGCATTTCCTTCAAGTTTCTCATCTTTTGTGGTTCTCAGGAATAGTCCTTCCTGTCGGTCAATGATACCTACACGGCAGGTTTCCACTAAGCTTAGTATTTTACTCTCTTGATCATCCCAGACGCAAGGCAGAGAAGGATTTACAACCAGTCTTCTGACCGCTTCATGTAAAGTAATGTCTACTCCCGTATTGGGATCAGTAAGCCTTCCACTTTCTTCTGAATAAAGGCCTAAATGTAATGCTTTTTGGAGAGAAATCGGACTACGGCTGTCAACCACTAATCCACTCTCCAAAGCCTCTAAGAGAGGTACTTGTACATCTTTTTCAAAATCATGAACGCTTCCATCGTCTTTTGACATAAACCCAGCCTCGATTGCAGACTGCAGAGACATTTTCTTTCGGAAGCCATCTCTCGTGTCTTTAACATGGACTGAATCAGAATCGACTATTTCCTTTGCTAGTGCATCTTCTAATGTTACCGTTTCTCCAGACGCTGGGTTAACAAATGGCTTACTACCAGACTTAAATAGGCCTTTGACAACAATTTCAGAGAGAGAAAGGGGTTGTTTCACTTCAATCATGACTCCAGTTTCGAAGGCTTCGGCTAAGTTAACTTTCTCTGCTGATGAGACTTTCACAAGCCCTTCGTCCAAATTTATGACTTCTTCTAAGACTGCTATGTGGAAAGGTATCATATCTTGAGTAGCGAAATGTTTTACCATCGTGGAATCTAACAGGATTTCATTATTCTCAATCGCTGTTTTTAAAGGGATATCTCCATCTTTAGAGCTTTGAATTGTATTCGTGGCTGGATTATAAACTCCACTGTACACTGCGTCCGGAAGGGATATTTTCTTAGTGGGTTTGATAAGTATGCCGGATTTAATTGCTTCAACTAGACTGACTTCTGCAGCTGTAATAGGGTCGATTGCTTGACCCGTTTTCGGATTTATGATCCCTGTAGCGATAGCTTTCTCTAGAGAGATTATGTTACCTGTTCTAGGATCTCGAATGCTTAACGCATGGGAGTCAATATCTCTCACTTTGATGGCTTGATCTAGGGATACCTTCTCGGAACTACCGTCTAATCTCATCAGTCCTGTTTCCACTTCGTACTTTCCCTTGGCTACCGCTATGTGTAATGGATATGGCTTTGTATACTTATCTAAATCATCTGCATCTCGAGATCGTTTGACAGGTGCACGTTTTTCGTTTTTTTCAGGTAAAGGCTGCTCTACTATCGTTTTTGCAGATTTAATTTCTATTTCCTGTACTTGGGGGACAGCTTGTAAAGGCTTTGAAATATTGGGTTTCCTGTCTGATAAGTTGCTGATAACTGAGGCTGCTGCCATTCCCGCAATGATAGGTGCACCAACAATAGACAAAAGACCCATTTTCAGTCCTTCAACTATTGCAACCTTCGTATCACTTCTGGGATCTTTCACGGTCAGTTGATTTAAATCTGTGGTATTCTTGTCTAAATCTTTCAATGTGCATTCTTTCCCCGTAGAAGAATCGATTACAATTACAGAATCATCAATTAGTCCTGACTTTATAGCTTCGTCAAACGATATAGGCGCGCCTTGCTGTTGTCCTGTAGCTGAGGTGGGTAAAAATATGGTCAAATTCGATAAACTTTCTGTTCCTTTTTCCTCGCCCCCTTTTACAATGACTTTCTTTGTACCTTTTACTGGTTCTTTGAGTTGAACAGCTGAGGTGCTAATTTCTACCGTTGTCTCAGTGCTATCTTGTACTGAATCAGCTATGACTTTAGTAGGCACCGGTTTAATTGAGAGAACAGCCTTTCCAGGTTGCCGAATACCACCAGGGTTTACAGCGAATTCAATGTTTTGATTTTGATTTGAAGATTGAGCTGCGGCGCTGAATTTTTCAGAAAATAATTTCACACGAGAACTAGAATTTTTACGATCGTCACTGGAGCTCATAATTATCCCTTTTTCTAAAGCCTCAGTAATTGAAATTTCCTCATTTGTTATTGGATTCCGTATTGTTCCTTTCTGAAGATCAACAAGGCCTCTCTTTGCTGCTGCCGGTAAGGTCATTGCTACAGGAGGTAGGCAAGTCTCCAGGGGATGAGTGCATTTCTTGTACGTTCCAGCATCGACAGCATCCAGCAATGATATGATTTCACCATCAGGCCCCTGTATATTGCCAGTTTCATTACAAATTATTTTACTGTCAAGTGCATCCATCAATGATAAGCTCTTATGGGTTATATGATCCGTTACTGGTGACTGGGAATACAGGACGTCGGATTCAATGGCTTCAGATAACGTTAATGAGCTGCCGGTCTCTGGATGGATAACTTTTTGCTCTTTGGGGTCGAACAGGCCCTGACTCTTGAGTTCAGGCACAGAGAGGCTTCTACCCACAGGGAAGACCACATTTCCTTCTTGGTCTAGAATATCTTTAACAATTGCCTCGTTGACAGTTAACAGTTGCTGAGAATGAGGGTCGAAGATCGCACCGGTGTTTCCATCCACTTTTCCCTTAACAATAGCTTCATTGAGACATATATTCTCCCCTTTACTTCCTATCCAAGTACCTGGATTGGATAGAAGAGTTGCTGTTGTTTTATCTACTACTCCAGACTCGACTAGTTCAATAGCTGGAATTCGTTGTTTGGAGATTTTGGTTATAATCACTGTTGTAGTAGTTGTTGTAGTGGTTGTCGTTACTATTGACTCAATGGGTATGATTTCTTCCCTGACTATTATAGCCTGAGTATTAGTTTGAGATAACAGTAAAGGCTCGGAAATGGTTTGCACTTTTTCTGAAAGTTTTATTGCCGAAGACTTTTGTTTTATGTCTTCTAGGATGGAGGATTCTTTGATTTCTTGATGAATGACTTCAGTGACCGGCGGTGATTTAGCAGTATCAGGCGAGCCTTTAAGATTTACAGTTTTTCCGGCAACTGTGATTTGACCTTTGGATTCCGACGAGTGTACAGGAAATACGGTTGCTTTAGAATCATCAGTATTTTGACATATAACGGTAACAATGGCTGCCGCATCATGACTAATTTCTGTTTCTTTTTCGGTCTTTTTCATATCCGACTCATCTTGAGGTTGATCCTCTAACATGGAATTTGTTGCATCAACTATCTTGATACCCTGTGCTTGCAATTTAACAGGCACTGAGGTAGTACTTTTGGTATCCTGGATTATATCAGAGGCTTCATTTATTTGAGATGAACAGGACAAATCTTGAGATGTTCTGGTGGTCAATTTAGAATCTGCTACTTCGCCTGAAGTTTTCCTTAGATCGCTTAGGTGAGACGATTGAAGTTTCGAATCATCCGGGATGCTTGCTTTCTGTTTCACTGGAACTGCTTTATTTAACTGCGACTCACTTGGCAAATCGGTGGGCCTTTCACGAACGTTCTGCTGTCCAGCAGTTGATTCATCTTCTCCACTTTCCTTCTCTCTAGATTCGCGTTGGATCGGAGTATCAGACGGGTGGATCTCTTTACTGTCTACGGATTCCTCACTTCCCTTATTATTTTTGTGGGAAACTTTATCATAAACGGCTTTGACTCCTAAAACTGGGGCAGCCAATACAGCTACTACTCCAAGCTTGACAGCATCCGCAAAACTAATGGATGAATCTTTGGAAAGTTTAATTTTCCCAGTGTCTTTGTTGACTATACCTTTGGAAATGGCATCTTTCAAATTCAATTCTTCGCCTGTCTCTGGATTCTTCAGCCTGAAAGCACTGGTGTCCATCTCTTCACCCGAAACACTAGGGTCTAAAAAGTTGATTTGATCTTGTCCCTCACTGACAGGGCTTTTATGTATCGTAGATTTGGTTGAAGTCGGAGAATTAACAGTTTCCGGTTCATCAGCAGATTTCAGTAAAATAATTTTTCCCTCTTTAATCGCTTTTTGCATGGAAATTCGTTCTGAAGCCTCATTATTTGTTGAATATGCACCAGTAGAATTTATAATGTGTTTCTCTAGTGCTCTTACAAGGGGTACTATTTTTCTTTTATTAATTGGGTCTATGACTTCGGCTGAGGTAGGATTAATGATACCGAAATGCAGGCATTCTTCAAATGATACTAGGCGGTCAGTTCCAGGAATAGTAAACAGTCCAGATTCGGCATCAAAAAGCTTTGAATCAATAGCATATGCCAAACTAAGGCCTTCTTCGGGGATTCGTAACGATTCTCTACTTAAAAACTCCGTTAGTGATGGCAATGAAGATTCTTTTACATGCTCGTTCGACTGCAGAGGGATAGTTTTCTCGTCAGCTTCATCAGTAAGAATTTCTTGATCCCTTCCTAAATTTGGATGAGCGTCTGATTTAGTATTCAACGTACTTAGTTCCACATTCGGTTCTCTGACTGTTTCCGCAATTTCACCATCCTCGACCTTACTTACTAATTGGTGATATTCAGAAGTGGTCTCTTTCGAGTGAACAGTTATTAATTGTTTTGAAGTCGTGGTGACGGTTGTACTTGTGAGGTTAATATTGTACAGACCTTTTAAAAACGAGGCTTTTTGAGGATCTAAAGATCCATTTTCTACTACCAAATCTATTGGCAAGTAAGAGTTGGATTGTGGGTCCAAGACTTCACCACTTGGTAAAATCTTCTTCGAAATTATAGCAGAAATTATTGTAAGCTCCTTAGGTTGACTAATACTTGGTTTCAGTATTTCTTTTCTGTCTAAGTTATTCTTCAGACTCGAATCCTTAGAAATCTCCATCGTTGAATGATCACCTGTACCGTAAAGTCCACTTAGAGCCGACAAGGTGGGTACAATTTCTGGTTTCAATTTATTGGATATGGATTCCATTAAAACATTTTGATCTTGCAAAACCTTGTGATCACCTACTACATGATTATCAGCAGCTGTGTTGAGGTTTACGTATTCATTCCTTAAAGGGTCGTAAACACATGGAATTTCGAAAATTGACGTTCGTCTTACGCTGGCCAGCATTCCTTTGCCTACTGCTTCCTTTAATGTCAGACTTTCTCCAGACGCCAAATCCACAACTTTCCCCTCCGACGTGACGATTCCCTGCACCAACGCTTCTTGCAAATTGATGAAACGCCCTTTTGCAGTATCATTGACGGTATCACCTTCAATGTCCAAGTTACCTACAGCTATGGATTGTAATATAGTAGAATCTTTTCTAGTCACAGGATCTTGAATAGTCAAATACGAAACGCTTCCCAATTTACTTTCTTTTGTTAGTTCCATTTCAACGATGTCCTTCAAGGACAAGGGCTTTGCGATTAAATTCTCTTTTCTGGCTATATTGATTGGAACTTTGTCTTTCCAAACTCCTTTGCTCATGTCTAATACGCCAGATTCTATAGCTTCCTGTAGTGTTATCTTTGTTTCAGACTGAGGGTCAAATACTTCGGTAATAGATGGATTTAAGATTCCCTTACTCACTGCCGTTTCGATGGATAACATTTTACCAGAGAATTTGTCAAGAATCTTGACTTCCGTCTGTGGTACTGGTCCTAAAGAATCTTTCTCCACGGTGAAAACCATTCCTTGATCTATTAGGTCTGCCAAAGAGCAGCCCGGCTGGTTTTTCGAATTCGTGGAAATTCCTATTAAACCTTGGGAGTATGCTTCTTGCAAAGGTATAGAACCTGTTGATGTGGATAGCTGTGCCTTAGAAGCCACATTATCTCTAGGTTGAGAAAGCACACTCACATAACCACTTTTTGGATCCATACTGCCAGACTGAAGCAATTCTACTACATTGGGCACATGAAAAGATTCCACAGAAGAAGAAGAATCGACGTTCTCGTGTGAAGAAATCAAACTTTGTCGAGAGGAAGTGCTCTGATCATTCTCTGAAAATGTCTCAGTGACCGAAGAGTTACTGTCTTTCACAGACACTAATGAGCCAGTGGATGGCTCCTGTGATAGAGGTTTATCATTCGGAAAAGAAACAGTAGAGAGAGGAAAATAAGTATTACTATCTGCTACACTAATAGTTTTCTCTGATGTAACTATATGCGGTTGTGCTAAGACTAATTTTTCCATTCCGTCACTCTTAACAATTTCCGGAATCATTACTGCATCTCTAGTTTCACTAACTTTATCTGCGGAGTCGACAGTTGAGCTTACCTTTTGACGCGTACTTAAGCCTAATCGGATGGCTTGTTCAGTAGTTATGGGCTCCCCTGTTTGGGGATGGATGAAAACCCCTTTACTTAGGTCATAATATCCTTTTCTGATGGCTTCGAGAAAACTTAACTCCTCGCCACTCTGCGGATCCACCAATCCGCACATTCCCAGTAATTTGTGTAAAATTCCAGGGTCAATAAAACCCTGCTCAGCAGCCTCTTGGAGGCTCATTCGTTGGTTAGTCTTAGGATGGACAAACTGTCCGGTTTTAATGTCAACAAGCCCACAACCGATTGCTTGAGCGAGTGTTAGTGAATCTCCAGTTAGTGGATCTAGTATGACAGGAACTTGAGTAGCAGTTTCGGTAGAGATCCCTTCCTCGACTCGTTCCACTCGTTTTGCAGAACGAATTTGAGTGAAGTGAAGACTGGCTTCGGAAACTCCGTCTTTTGACCCTTGGTCACCATTTGTTTGTGCGTCCCCATTCTTTAATCCTAGAACTGATACTTTTTTCGGACTTATGGCTAATCCTGAAGTAAGGGTAATATTTGCTGAGGACTTTTGTACAAAGTCTACGACATCCTCTCCTTGGGTATTTAAAAACCCTCTGTGCATGAGAAGAAAAACAATTATTTAGATCCAGTCTAACTTTTGAGTTTAATACAGATCTAATTGTAAATAATTTACCCCAGAGGAGTGGTTGGGCCGCGGCTGGATTGCGTATGTAGTCGATATGTTTGTATTGGACTAGGTGCAGGTACATTTGACATAGAAAACTATTAAAATGAAACAATCGGTATTTGATTTTAATAATAGTTGATAAGACACAAAATCTCACGTACATTCGTGCGAAGTACGTACCTCAATGGACGGATCCTCTTGCGTTGCAATCACAACAAGTTGTTGAAGTTTATGGTATAAATTGTCGACTAAAAGTTGATACTTGAGATTCAGTAGATCTAGCTCTTGAAATATTGCTTCATCGGCAGACTGGACTTTGGCTTTCTTGACTAGGCTACCATCTAAAATAGGATGAACTTCTTCCATGCTTTCACGAAACTTGTCCACCATCATGTCATAATTCTGTATGGTGAGTTGTTAAATTTAGTTAATTATATTAGTGCATTAAATGTAAATAAGCATGGGTAAAAAAGCAGAAGCTTGTCAATCATTTAAAAAGAAATCCCACTGGATTATCAACCACCACCATTCATACACCATACCTTTAACATCGGTATCTGATGATTATTCTAAGCCTCAATTAATTTTAACTTGATAAGTGAAAGCGACATTAGTAGATTGTTGATTACTTGTTGAATTGTAGGATTGGAAAAAGTGGGATTATTAATTTTAACCAGTATGGAATGAATGACTACCTCAGGGGTAGACACTGTGTTACTTAGTTTGGTTACAAAGAGGAAGAATATACAATTTCATTAATATGGGTTTAACTGATGAGATCAGTAATCACTTTGACTAATTATAAAAATATTTATCGTGCTTCAATTTGATAGTTTCGTCAACCAGTAAAGAATCGTACTCTATTAACGAGCAGTAAACAATACCATCCTCATTTAGGTGGGCCTATTGCCACTTAAAAACTTACCAGAAATCTTCAAAATAAGTTTTGTACACTTACGCACATTTTAACATAAATACCGTTGTAATTTTGCGCACAAACATCAACAAATACTGTACATCAATGACACCTTTTGCTCAACAATTTTCACACACATTCACACTTCTGTTTTCATGCTCAATCAACATTGAACTTAAGCGTACTAGTGCATTATTATTCATAAAGACCTTACCCTGGCTTCTTTGGCTAACCGAGCACCCATAGTATTGACTTGTTCAATTGTAATTTTTTCTTCAATGACGCTGTTGTACAGTGTCTGTAAAATGTTAGGTTCATAGATCAAACGCTGTACCAAACTATGACATTGTGATAAAGAATGTAGTTGATTGAAAAACTAGTACTATACCATATGCGGATTTATCTTCCTTTTGGCTCCGCTTCCTTCCACCAAAGGTAAACTTTTAGATTTCGTATCTACACTATCCAACCAATTCATTTCTGTACTGTAGCTACTGTTGTACTTAGAAGCATGCTGAGTTGTGACATCAACAGTACGTAATCTAAATATGTGGAGAAATTTAGTAGACTTAACCTCTTCACCTTAGAAAAAGGCTAAACGACGGTTAAGAAAAGATTTAAATACATATTTACCGTTCGACAATTTGTGTACAAGAGCTAGACCATCGAGAAGTTACTCGATTAACATCATCTTCAAGTTTTTCAACGTCTGAATGACGCTTCTGACTTCCTCTTGATTTTTCGGTTAGCTTGCGCACGGTTTTGGTATCTTCTACCATTCTGTCTACAACGTGCTGATGTTCTTGAGCAGTATTTTGCAACTTGTACAAGTCATTTGATACCTACACATAAATGAAATGTATTCGTCAAGAAATACCTTTTAATACACGACACATACACAAAACAAATAAACTTACTCTCTTTAGGCCATCGTCGTCACTTGGTAAGTTTTCATAGGATGATAGTTTCATTTCGAACTGGGATACATATGTCTTCGTCATTTCTATTGAGCTAAGAATTACTTCTACGCATTTTAGTCTGTCAATGTATATATGTGCCAAACTCCAAACCCGTTCCCATTTCTCAACAACTTTATCTACGTTTGCTTGAACAGAAGCGGATTTGTTTGACATCGAAGAGTAGCTTCGTTTTACTGTTTGTACCCTAGACTCGAACGTCTCCAGCGTCATTTCAAATTCCCTGTTTTCAATAACCAATCTCTCAAGACTGTCCACATCTCGAGGGATAGGTGCATTCACACGGGAAGTCAAGGTTCTTTCTATTTCTTCCAATTCTTGGTACAGAACAGTAATTTGTTCCGAAAAGTTTTTGCTTACACTAAGAGACTCTGAAAAATAAACACCCGCTTGTAGCGATTCGACTGCATTTAAAAAAAAAAACGACTAGCACTGCATGTACAGCAATTTGTAATGGGCTTACTTTCATTGTCCAATGCTTGACGTTCGAATTTATCAAAGAGTCGATTAACTTCATCGATTTCTCTCCGGAGCCTTCGAAGCGCTGGATCATTAGAATCTCCTTCTTGAATGAGCTTATCAGCGTCCTCATTCAAAGCTCTTCGAATTGCATTGCGTTGCTCAGCCCCCATGGCCAAAAATGTATTCAAATCCCAACTCTTGACCACTTTGATAGTAGCGAATATCATATTTTGTCGCATTTTCAGTTGTTTCTTCTGCCACATCGTAACTGTTCGTTCATACTGTCGACTAATTCGATCAGCAGCATCTAACGATTCTTTGTCGGGAGGAGGAATAACAAAACAAACGCTGGGAACCATACCCTCAAGACCTGAAGAGTTTGTTACTCGCCATCTAACCCTCTGACTGTTGTCAATTAATGTGCACCTTTCATCTTTATTGATGACCATTTGTTGCTATAATATGACATTAACTGAAATTATCTAAATAAATTAAACTAACTGGTATCGAAATATTGTTTTGTACTTACGTTGTTTTGTCTGTAATCGCAAACAGCAGTAACAATAATTGGTCGAGAAACGTTCATTTTCCTTTGCTTTAGAGGTATGATTTCACGGCTTTGATGGGATAAGGCTTGCACAACATCACCGTACTGCGTCAGCTTTTCTCGCATATCCTGCATCTCTTTGAGTAGCATTTCTCCTTCATCCAAGCTAAATTCTGACTTACTGTAGATGGTGTTAAGCAATTCTTCATTTCTGTAAATATATACACAAATAGTTTGAATTAAAGGTATTCGTTACATTACACTTTCACAATCTCTTTATAAAAGAAAATACTTGATCACGATCAACTCTACTATACTTAATACTTTAGCGCTTATAAATGGAATTTCAGCAGATGAAAACTTACGTTGGCCTTATTATTTGCCCTTGCAACCATAGACAAGTAAGAAATTAATTTAATTACCTTGCAACCGCCTGCTCACAACTTTTGACATCCGAAAAATATTGCTGATAAGTTGCGACCAATTTTAGGTGGGTCTCCAGACACAGGGTCAGTTGAAGGAGCCACGCCCATTGAGTTTGCATGGCAGACATATACGTTTCAATACATTTGGAAGCTGGATGATGTTGTAGGATAAGTGCATCGCCTCTGTCATGAACGGCGTTAAACTGAATTTCTCGTTTTTCTAGCTCGCTCATCACAACCTATGTAAAAGAGAAGCAATTTTTTTAAACTGTCAAAGAATTGCATTAAGTGTTGCTGTGAGATAAAAATCTACACAATTTTAATATGCTTACGACATGTAAGTATTTGAACTCTATCAGTGTTACGTTACTTGCCTGAGCACATCTAAATGAATGCTGATGTATGCATTGTACACAAACAGTAAAATATGGTTAGAAATACAAGATATAATAACTTAAAAGGTCGTAGGCCATTGAAAGTGCGCGGCAATTAACATATAAATAAATAAATGTTTTAAAAAGCTGCTTTAAATAGTAAGATATGAAATAACCTCATAATATTGTTCAACTTCGACCAAATTGAGACTCCTGGAAGCCCAATCTCTCGTTATTTCACGCTCTTCCTTCTCACTTAACCACATAAGCTCGTTAGTTGCACTTTGAACAAAGTCCATTAACGTCTCAAGGTCCGACTGTCGTTTTCTGGAAGACATCAGGAGTTCGGAGTAAGCCTTTTGCACAGAATTGAGGTGTTTAATGTACAACTGCAGCTCTTCTCCATGAAACGCGTTCTGCAAATAATAAAACAAAATAAATGTTAGTAACTAAACTACTAGTCTAACCATTTGGTCCTTGGTTTATTGAAATAAAAAAAATCTTACCTTGGAAGATGCACATTTGTCTACACTGGTTTGAAACTTTTCAATGGAACGGTGTTCTCTATGCTGCTTTTCCAATTCAGCTTGAACGGACGGTAGATCACTACCAAAGTCCGAATCAAGAAGTTGCTTATGCTTCTGCTTGATCCAATCATCAACCTCTTGTAGAACTCGGAAGTTTTGGTTTGTATCGACAAGGCGTGTTTCTGAAACTGTCTTTGACATTCGTGTAACCGACTTTTCTTCAATTGGAAAAGAAATGGAGGCCAACACAGACAGCAAGCGATTGTGAAGCAAAGTTCTAATACTAATCCACCGTTGGTGAAGATGCTGAACCCTAGTTATCAAAAAAATAGTTTAGGGTTTGTGATTTCCTTAATATTTGAGGCATTAACTTTTTGATTAATATAACTAAAAATGCTTACATTTTTTGAACATCCGTAGCCTGGTGAAAGCGAGCGTCTTTGAGAGTTTGAGCATCAGTAAACATCGATTTAATGGTGTCTTCCGTCATCTGCATATCACGTTCCAACTGATCACAGTTGTGTTTGGCATCTAGAGGATGTAGACGGTCAATCCTCTTGGATTCTTCTTCGATGCGTTGTTCAATCTCATCTAATCTAATCTCAACGGTTTTGGCTTCTCGATGAATTTTTTCAGCCAATCTTTGCAGCTTTTCTAACTTTTTAATCTCATCATGGATGGCTTGATCTTTTTCTTGATGTGATAGCATAAGCATCTGCCATGTCCTTTCGATGTTTTCAATATGAAGCTCTCGATCGATTTCTCCATCACGGAAATTTTTCTCGACTTCTCTGAACAAATGGGCCAGCCTTTGTTTTTCATGACTTCTTGCTGGAACTTCCTCAACACGAAATCTATTCATTTCTGCAGCCATTTTTCGCATCTCAATCAAAGACGAAGAAAAATGTCTATCCTGCATAACTGATACATGTTGCCGAGTCCAACCATACAAAGAAGTAGCAATTTCCCTATATTCATCTGATTTTTTCTGTGTATCCTGGTTTAAAAAAGGTTCGGGATAAGTTATAGCTTAACTTAACTTAAATTACTCCTAGCTGCAGTAAAACCTTAAGACAGTATATCGAAATCTGAAAATTTACCGAATCATAAAGTGGATGAAGACGAGGAGGCTCAGGGAAAGCGTCGTACAAAGATGAAATGTACGTTATCAGAGACTTTTCGTCAGGTTCTTGAGTGTCAACGTCTAAAATACCAACAAACAGTTAAAGGGTTTCTTTCTTAATATGGCTTCCCAAATCAAAGTATCTCTTTAAATGAAACTTTACCCTCTGGATCCAGAAGTTTGACAACCCCACAGTCTCTTTCGGCGCTGGTAAACGCTGTTTCTAATCTATCACGAGGACTTCGTCTAGCCAAGCCTCGCCAGTCCACTAGGTCAGGTCTGTGGTTACAGGAAATACAACATTAACATGCATACCCAAGCAGCATATTTTAAACTATATCCGAGATTACAATTTTATAAAGATACCTGTTTCGATGAATTATGGCATTAAAAGCGAGTCCGTCCCTCCATGATTTCGTGAAGTCACTTACTCGTACTCCTGGATATTTGGCAGTAGATTTTTGAGCCCATTTCAGTAAAGCTTCTTTGGCAGATACATTTTCATCCATTCCTACTACTATGTCAGAAATCTAGACAACCCAAATTGTATGCTCATTTAAGTACAATTGCAGTGAATACGCACAATAATAAACTAAAAAAGCAACCAACAAAACAAACCAAACCCGCTTGAAAAAAACCTACAATTAAGACAAAATATACATTTCAAATATTTCACGACATAATTTTTCAGGACTTCGTTCAACCAAACTTCGTCAGTAATGTAAAATGTAGTGAGGCTGCAGAATGAACGAAGTGTGAATTTTGAACATGAAACCCATCTCGAAGTACTCCATAAAAAGTTGATACTTAAATTTTTAAATTAATGCAACTTTTAATCTAATTAAAGTTTTCATCATCCATCATCATCGTTTAACTTATGAGATACATTTCTGACTTCATCCGTATCAAAATAAAACTCTAAAGAAAAGTAATGGCGACAGTATCTTATTATTTTGCATAATTCATAAGAATTATTGTCTACGCATTCTTATTCGCAAGCCAGCATGCAATATTCAGTTTATTATAATATAACGTACATCACTAGAGGTATCCTACGGAGAAAGAAAGCCTAACCCAACCAGGTAACCAGGTAAGCATAAGATTCTAGCACTAACTGTTTATTGACGTGCTACTTTTCATAAGGTATAAATTTAGACATGCACTACAAGCTGTAGTAATTTGCACCATACTTCTCTCTGTTTAAATAAAAATATAATGCACTGACTGCTTGTTTCAGCTATGAATGACATCATTTTATTTCAATAGGGTGTAATTGTGTTAACACCTAGCATGGTAATGTAATACTAATGTACACTAAAAATCATGAAGGCCACATAAAAATTACATTCTCTCAGCAAATACGATATAATTATAGCCAACCAACACCTTACCAAACATTAACATTGAATGTTATCATCTTTTAATGCATTTAAAATGTGTTTTTGGTGAATATCCCGTTTTGTTATGCGGCTAACAAAATCAGCCGTAATCAGTATCCTTAAATTCCATTTTTTTTTCCAAAAAAATAAATTGAAGCTCCATTCCATCCTCTCAAGAATTAATAAGACGGAAATTTAATCTTGGTACATTTAATTAATCAGAGGTAATGCGATCTAAGAAAAAGACGTTCTTTTTAACGAGTTCCCTCAGGATGACAGAAACTGTTATTCATCCTATCGGTTTCATCTACTTAAGAATTTTCTTACCATGCCTTTTTCTAGTTTATATTATAAATACTTAACTTGAAACGAGAAGCATACTATATGCATGTGTTTCCTGATTGAGAGGTATACCGTAGTTTACCTAACCATGAAACGCTTAAGAAAAAATGTTTCGCATATTATTCAGAGTCAGAGCCTCCAAACCGCAATAAATGAATATATGCTACAAGTTTAAGTATACAACAATTTAAATTCAGGAAAAAAGAAGACTATCCTTAAACCACACTGAGAATACCTTTAACTATTACAGCAAATTCGTGACTTTGATAATAATATGAACATTCTACTGACTGATACATTCATTACGGGATAAAATAGGTCTAGTGAGGCTTGTGGTAGAAAACATTTTGTATTTTTATTTATTGAAATTACCTTCGATTGATTTTCAGATTCGTTGTAATTTCTCCTAAGGTTATGACCATTAGATTGGCTAATGATTGAAGTCTTACTGGAATTTGCTCGTTGTTTTGTGACCATTTGAGCCTTTGCTCTTTCACTACCCCCACCTTTATTACTATTTTTACTAGGACGAAAGCCATCCCCACCACTCGCTTCATCATCTAAATCATCCTCGTCCGTGGTACCCCATGGAGTTCTTACAACACTTTCTGAAACAAACCGCTGCGGCGAGCCAACGCTCTTTCCATCTTTTCCTGTTTGAGTGACCAAACTCTCCGTGACTGTCCTTTGTTCACCTCGAGTTAAGGTTGTAGTCTTACGAATAATTTTTCTTGTCACAGATTTTAATCCACCTTTACGGGCTACCCGATTCGTTGCTGCAGCTGAACTATGAGATTCTGTATTAAATACTCGTTGTGTATGAACCCGTTGGATATCAGCATCTTCCCCACCAATGTCTCGGCCGTATTCTAGCATTTCATCGTCAGGATTTTGATTTACAGCATCGGGGTCCCCTTCTTCGCGTGCTGCTTGGATGAATAGGCGAGGTCCACGGACAAAATGGTAGATAGACATTTTTTACGGAGACTGATTGAAACTAAGTAATCAAAATCCACAGCGCTTAAGTCTATTGAGATACTGCGAGTGGTACTTTTCTCATAATTATAGCTCCAAATCTACGAAAATTTATTGTCTATGGTAAAAGATGGAGAAACTGGCCATAATAGTATTTTAAAACTTGAAACTTGAAACTCTTTTTAAATAGAAGACAAACATTTCCCGAATAAGTCGCTTCGCTTATTCTAGAAATGCAAAACTTGTAGCCCTTCCATCTGCGATCACTTGTCATACAAAACTGAAACTGAGAATGATTCTCGCTTGCAAGTATTTGCAAAGCATCCTATGTCAACAGCACTTTATCACTTCAATCGTATCTCACCTTTATTACGTGATTTGCGATAATCAACCGACTAACGATATTCAGCCCAGAATCGCCTAATAGAGCGTTTGCTAAGTGAAAAAGTATTAGTTCTTATTAGTCAGTGATCCGTTCAGTATGCATTGGGACTCAAACTCAAAACCAATCACCGTCAGAAATAGCCAATTCTTCGTAAGTCCTTTCGGAATGTGCTAGTTCCCTTTTAGAGAGAGAAACCTTTTATGCTAAATGAATGAATGACTTATCTCCGTCTTACTTTCACAATGGCCATTCTTTCTCAATTAATGAGCCCGATACACAGTACAGGGCTAAGACAATAAAAATGTATTTGATTTCTACAACCAGGAAACCCCACAAGAATTCTGACGGCCCAAACTAACTTTCAGCGAATCTGTTTATCACACATTCGCTCGGGTTGATGGAATTTCGTTATGAAGCCAAAAACTAATCCCTTCTCTCAGTTGCAAGAACTTGGAGCTTTTTAAAACCACATCCTTGAAAATTAAGTATCTGTACACCCAGACTTGAAATTCTACAGCTCGAGCGAGTCAAGAAGACACAAGTTAACAATCTTGAAATGATTCTAGATAGCAAAGTACTGTAGAGGGGACGTTGAACACAGGTGTAAGTATAATGAAATGCAAGCTATTTCACCAAACATCATCTGCAACGATTCTAAAACTATATTGCATAGTGTATTATAGTGCAGAGTTAGAGTTAAAAAAGCGTCCATGGAAGGCTAAAATGATGATGTTCATACCGGCGGAACCCCACCATCCTTGACTAAAAAATAACAGTATGGTATACCCTGCAATTCTATCTTCGTTCATTGAAATTGAATTTAGCTTGAGGTATTTTTTTTACTATTTTACTACTAGCAGGCAGGTTGTTGGTTCATAATCCTGCGAATATAATACTTGTACGTTATAACAGACAAGCAACATAGAGGGTTTAAAACTTCCAATGAGTGTACTACTACACCCCTTCCTTGTGGGTATTCCCATCCAGGTACATAAAATTAAAATACAGGTCCACCATCCACCCTCAAACTAGTATAACAACTCACTTCTATTTACTAAGGATGGTCTTTGGTTACCAAGCCTGTGTTTTAGCTACAGGTGTACGTAACCCTGTGCCTTTAACATCATCGCGAAGAGAACTACTAACATATACTTTGGCTTATGTTGCTTTCCTTTTGTCTTCATAATCGCATATGCATTCTTTAATCTTAGTTAAGAAATATAAGTGGTATAAGTTGACGTAGCACGATATGGTGTACTATGTCGGTTTCAGAACGGTATTAATATCTTGAAGGAAGGTGTAAAGACTAGCCTCGATGTGGAATAACATTTAATGATGATATCATACAACTTCCACATCCACTTGTCAAACCACCCTCACTTTTATTTATGAATATTAAACAATGAAATAAATTACGAGGTCTGAATATTACTTCACTAACTATACATCCTAGATTAATACTTCGCTTCCACTTGGTTTTGTCACCGACATAAATATTTTAAAACAAGGACACTTGTGATGCATGTTACTTTGCTTGTTATAATCATGTAATGTAGGAATTACAATTTAAATAGTTTGGTCAATTTTTTGTTACGTCACAGTTAGCAGCATGGTAATTGCAATTTTAATGCTTTGCTTTTAAAGAGATTAAATCTTTATATTAAAAAACATGTACAAATCTACAACTAACAGCACTTAAGATCTCGATACAGGTTAGATTATATTCTTTGAATGAATAAGTTGTTTATTGATTAGTTGAGGTAATAAACAGTAGAAGGGTTTCCAGTATCCTGGATACATGCCTTGGTTTGCAGTATTGTTACTGTTTTTTCGTCGTTTTTTATCTATGATGAGGTTTGCCTCTTGCAGGTTCAACAGCAGAATTAGAACTCGTTATAAAACTCTTGTAACGACTAACGACACGATGGACGACTAGAGTCTTCTCATAAATATGTGAGATATTATTCGGAACAGGATATGTATAATTATAAAGAAATTTCAGGACGAAAGAATAATGCCATTTCTGGTGAACTTGGTATATACAAGTTCCACGATATAATGACGAACGAGGCTCTACAAATGACGTTTTTTGTTTTATGGCAAACTGTCAACAGTACCAAACCGAGTTACCCGAGGATTTCAAGGTAGAAATAATCCTGCTCCTCGTACTTTGTGTTCTTCTTAACTACATTTACTAACCCACGAATATTATTTATGGCCTAGTTCCAGTCCAATTTATTTGTTATTTCTTGTCCACAACATCGCATCGGTCTTGGTTTGTTTTATTATTACAATCGTATTTGCTTATTCTTTTTCCATGATTGTAAGAGTCCTGTATGACAGTGACAAGTACCACACACTATACGATACGAAACCTTTCTCTGGTAGGTGTAGTTTACTGAAGAACTGTAGTGTATATCACTGACGAAAATGATACGCATTGAGAACAAGTTTTAAACTGTCGAGATTTTCTAAACACTCCGATTCCAACCATTTTGTCACTTGACTTGGACGTGAAATTATTAAAACTGAGTAGGTATGCATTATTTTTTTCTATGAGAATTTCTACTGCCTGTTTTACCCGTTTCATGCATCAGTATGAAACTGTAAGTTGTATAATACATTTGAATTTAAATTTGTAGTTGGAAGTCTGATAAGTATCATTCCACCTCAATCACAGTAATTGAAAAATTGATACAAACACAAAAGCATGGAATAATAACACCTGATTGTGAAATATAAATAAAGCAAGTTAAGGTTGCAATCTACATTCAAACCAGATAAAATATCAGGTACAACCAAACAATACATCACGATTCAGGAGTCAGTGAAAATAATCTTGTTACATTCCTCTGTAGGTGAACATCCCAGCATGCTTTGATCGATAAATATAGCGCAATACCTGACCATCCAGTCCAGCAATAATGATCTTCCTTAAGTTATGATGATAAGCTAACGACGCATCGTATCATAAAATTAAACACCCTACAAACTTAAATCGTTTGTATTGAAATGGTCTAGTTTCACTAATACTAATAATCCTTAAATAGTTAATTCCTAAATAAAACCGTGATTCCTAGTGAGGAGGAAAAAGTGAGCAAAAGCAGTTTTCCTATAGCAAAGCTTGCATAATTGAGCAAATTAACTTAACATTTCATCAGTAACTCAGCCTATTCTAACTAAATAGATATCAGCGTAGATAAAATAAAGTACTTAACACCCCAGTTGATCTCTGAATTTTTTTCCCTTTACACTGATACATTTTTACATTAATGAAACCTACAAGTAATTCTTTATACAATCAGCATATACCCTGCAGATGCTGATTAGATAACTTCGAAAAAACTCACACCAAAATTCCATTCAAACCAGGCCCCTAGCATTTCTGAAGCATATTAAAAAGTACCGGCATAACTATTAAACTATTAAATTTGCACGAGAAAAGTAGTACACGTACTGCATTGTAAGAAACCGTTCTCCAAAGCCTTTCCTCGGTATCATCTATGTCTTCATTTTTAACTAGAAGTAAGTCTACTAGGGAAGTAGCTATCACAACAGAGCCTAAAGCTATCGTAGCCGGTCCTAATACAGCGTTCCACCCGGTATCACTCCCTGTCCGTCTTTTCTTCTTATTACTACCACCAGAACTAGAACCATTACTTGACTCTCCTTGAGACTTTCTCTCGTTTGAACTTTCACCATTCGTCCTTTCACCACTTGAGCCTAAGTCTATTTCTTTGGAATACAGAGCTTCGTTTGAACTTTGACCAGATAAAGAAATGCTACCGAAACTACGAGTTCGCTTAATAACTAAGGAAGGACTCATGTCATCTTGAAAGGACCCTTGTTCCTTATCACGGGAACTTTCCACCCTGGCATTGCACGATTCAATTCGTTGCGAAATTACTTTAGACTCGCCTTGCCTTGTTAAATCACAAACAGAAATCGAAGATTTTACAGGTGAAGGATGCACTTTTCTTCGTAGAAATAGCGCATAGAGATTCATCATATGTCTAGACATGGTTAGTTTCGAAGCAGTCATGGGAGTTGAAAACTTATAAATCAGCTAAAAAACTAATTTGGTTGCCTGACGTCACTAATCATAATTTTTGACAGCACTAGTCAATAAATTAAGTATAGCTAAAAGGTCCATGAACAGGCTTTATAGAATCATTTTTTTACAAAATAAACTTGAATTTTTATATCACTAATGTCTAAGCTCTGAAAATAAATATTGACTATTGCTCATTGCAAATAAATACCCTGCACTTGTTCCATATACAGACTTATCACTCAAAAATACAACACGCCAGTAGAATATGACCAAATTATTAGCATTCTGCTGAAAACCCCCAACAGTAGTCTACAACTAACAACAGCGGTGGCAAAAAGTAAACTGCTGGATAAGGAGCTGATCACAGCATGAGTCAAGGAGTAGTACAATAGAAATAAAATTAATGACTTAAAATCAAAATAAACTTTTTAAATTGTGCCAATAATAATGTATTTCAAACGTGGTGATGATTCAGTTCACTTCACTATCAATTACTGTCAGCAGGTAAATAGTATATAGTTAGTTACGATACGACTTTGAAACTCAACAATCAGACAAGTAGTTGTTGTTATATATCTTTTCGTTTGGTTAATAAAAATCCATGATAAAGTAGCGTGGGATGACGTGAACCATATACAGATAGTTGCACAATCTTTTCAAATTAGTATACTTGAATAAACAGTACGTTAAGTACTGTACATTTTTCGTTCTCCTGCTTCATGTCTAAGTACTACGGGCAGTGAAGTGAATTATTTTAATGTCACTATTAACTATAGACTAGTTAGTAAATGAATAAATGGGCAGCCGGTATGTAAAATTAATTTATTCTCAAGCTTGATTAACCAGTTTTCTATCAAGTTCCCGAAGATTTATAAATAAGGGAGTGTGAGTGAGAGCTTGCTGGAGTAAAAGACAGGAGTAAATATAAAGTTTTCGTTAAAATAAGAACCTTTCAACCAATAATTTTCCCTTTAATACTTTGAGAAGTTCGCTTACCCACTAAAAGCACAGTGACGTTTGCTTGCGAAGCCCTAAATGTAACTTAGTAGAACATCCTTATAAACCCTCAAAATCTAATATAAAACTCAGCAAAAGAACAACCAGTCTCGTAGATTAGCCTTCATCAGACAGAACGAGTTGAGGAATCGACCTAATTCAGGTAAAAAAATCCACCGCCGCATAAATGTTACCTACCGCAACACAATACTAAATCTGCTACAACACTCTATCACACAGTCTACTGAAATAACTTTCTATCCAACGGCGAACCTCATTTCATCCATACCTATTGGATGGCAATCAGTGTTTGGTGACCTTCCCCACAGACTCTAACATTCCCCGAAGTGCTAAAGGTAAATCAACTTCATGATTTTTAACTCTCTGCATGTCTTCTGCCTGCTAAGAGATGTACTTTAATTTCCGATACATTTCTTTCTTTTGCGGCAGGCTGTTCTTGTGAAATAAAAGTAATAAGGTCTAATTTGCTGATACCATCCTTCAAACTTCAAGTACTCTTAACTTAACTTATAAATAACTACATGATTATGATGATTATGCTAATTAGGCAGGTTCTATCTGACATACTGGATAGCTAGTTATTAGTGTAATTTTACGCTCCCAAATTTCTGACATACCTTACATTACATTGAAATAAAAATGAGCCATCTATGCTTATGCCATTTTAAAGGTTAATATTATTAAAAAACGACGGTAACACACTATACCCACTCGACAGACAGGCAGAATAAAAATATATTGACAGATAGGTAGGAGGGAAATAATGACAGGTATCCCCATACGTTTAGCTAATACAATTAAATACAAAAATGAAATTATACTATATTGCTTACCTTATTTCTCTAAAGCCACAGAATATTGAAGAAAAGATCAAGACAGATGCAGTGAGTGAGTGGGAGCAATAAAATCACAAGAGAAATGTACGTTTTAAAACTTTTTCAGCCCAGCTTAAATGCAAAGGAACAGAAAACAGTATCTTATCTTAAGACTTATTGTTACTAAATGACAACGGAATAAATTTACGACAAGTTGTTCTGAAGATGCTCACATTTAATTTAGTCTTTAATGACAACAATAAAACAGATCATAAATTCAGCTCGTACTTAAGCTAACTAAAAGCTATTTAAAGGACAGGTTTAGTTTTGGAAACGCTCGACTTACACCTCAACATGAACTTATCAGTTATGGTCAACACCACTCGTACACCTACGCATCCAGCGGACAAATGTGCAAGACAACGAAAAAAATGGTGGGTGTTCATTTAATTCAGAGAGCAAGTCAAATAGACTGGCTCTTGAAAAATACAAACTTTTTTAGATGAGTAGTCAGTAGTACCAGTCCGTAGTTCGCCCACCTTTCAAAAGCTAAATTCCTGAATTGATGGGGACTGACTGGAATATATATAACTGTGGGTTGTAAACTACCTAATTGCAACCCATCCACGCATATTTCCTTGATTTATCTTATAGATAAATCGCCAAAAGACATTTGTGGAAGTAGCAAGGTTAAATACTAACATGAATGACATGAAAGAGTTAAGACAAACCCTCCTGGAATGTTACGGATTTGGTATACTATTTCCTCGGCTTTAATTAATGCTCGACTAATGAATGGATTATCCAGGTACTACAAACGATGATATGATGATGAATGATTGATAGATTTGGTTTGTTTTGTGACTGGCAGAAAAGCTTATCATGCCACACCAATTAATTCAAAAGTTTACGTACCTGGAAATGCAAGATAATGGTCCATATTAAACCTAAGGTGAGTTTCGGGTTTCCATCAACAATATCTTCAGCCCTGATATTCACTAATTTAATCTGTAATAAAAGCATTTAGTTTGAGAATTGGTAATATCCATTTAGAGGTTATACTCTTACTTCGAACAGGATATTTCTTTAAGTATAGCAAATACAAATTCAGTAGTTAAAATCGAACTACTCACCTTTCTGTATCTCAGAAAATCCAGAACAGTTTGAACATTTTGTAACATATGAAACCGCATTCTACCCCTTTCTCTAGGCTAAAATGTAAGTAATACAAATTAATTAAAGTTTGGTTTTTGATACTCACAGGATTAGAATAATAACATGCTAAATAAATAAACTTTCATCAACATTTAAAAAACGTTTACTTACCAGATGTTCTCCTGCAAGGACTTCCAGCAACGATACCAAATTATGGCCATCGCGAAGGTCATCAAAGAGGTCTCCAACTCGCTTCCCACACTGAAAATGTCATTATTACTAAATTAGCTTTGATATATTTAAATGATCAATACAAACGTCAGTGGAAGTTGTATTCATCAATATTGCATGCAAAATCATACGTTTGTCAATTGGTTTGCGAAATCTTAATCATATAAGTATCTTTAAAGTACATTTTACGTACTTTCTTGGTATATACATAGACATAAGCGTAACTGATTGACAGAAGGTAATTCGTGCTGTAGTACAAGATCAAGATCGTGTGCAAAAATTTGTAAATTATCTTTTAAAAGCTGTTATTAGCAGGCGGGCAACGGCAACTCTATTTCTCACCGTCCGGCGTCCGTTCTTATAAAATACAACACGAAAAACCATGGATTAAAAAGGTCACAGAAGGACTTTTACGCAAAACCTGTGGTTAAGAGTAAGATTAGAACATCAAATTGACGCATACCCTCAAATGATAAAAATATTAATCGCTTGAATGGAAAGTACAGTCATTTGTAGTATACCCTAAAAGCTACCAAATCAATCAATAACTAGAAAACGGCATTGGCTTTCAGCAAGCGTGCATGAACGAAATTGTAAAATATCCTCCAACACTTACAGATAATGTATCGCAAACACAAGATCCTTTGCATACATGAAGGCAATAGTAAGTCTGACAAAAAGATTCAAAGTGAGATTTTAGAAGAATGTTAAATTAAACATTGGTGCAACTGGTGAAAAAGTAGGTTTTCCTTAGGATTAAAATATTACCTGCGCCCTATGCCAATCCTTTGCAGCAAAGCAAACAGAGCAAAAATTATTGAATTTAAATACCAAATTGTTTCTTAAATTAATTTATAGATGCAACTGAATAAAGCTGCTCTTTACAATAATTGAATATAAATCTCAAAAGTTGCCAACCTAAAATAAAATGACCGTTGCAAAATCTCTTTTTATTTTAATTCAGAGTATAACACAACCGCAAAACGGATTTGAAATTAAAATCCCATTATTTTTTATCAAAACTAAGTAATATTTTAATAATAACAAGAGAAAGGAAAGACGAGAAGCTTAATTTTAATATTTTTGGTAAGACGCAACATTTTTTAATCCACACAGTCCAGTGGTATAGATAAAGATTTTAATTAAATTTGATTTTTTAAATAATCCTTAAAATTCGAAGCAGATGCAGATGTCATCTTCTTTTTGTTTATTTATTTTTTTGCTTAATGTATGGTATGCTTGCTGTCTGTTGTGTTGTAATACAGGTACCTCGACGCATTGTGTGAAGTTTCTACGAACTAATGATCTACACGCTTAAGCAGATGACCGTACATCTACCTGAAGATGCAGATTATGTCACCATCCCCTATGTTGTGTACCAGCATCTGCATCTCCTTACATCTACATATATACCATATATGAGTATACCTATACATGACCCTCCGGAAAATTTAGCTACTTTTAACATTAGAGGATAGGAAGGGGGTGGAGTTTATAGGGAGGAGTGGAGCCTATTAAACACTGCGAGATAGGGGGACCCTTTTTAAATTGATGGGAACCACCCCACTAGGGTTAAGGAGGATACTCATACATGATATATACATTCTTAAAAACAATTAACAGCCGTTCTTATACGTGGGAAGAAAAAAGGAATAGGAAACCGATGAGATGAGTTAACTCTTAAACTGCATCATATTATCACAATAAATGCAGGCGTCTCTATAACTGGCTACAAAAGACTTGTTACTTCTTTCTCTTACTCTTGTCTATGGGTTTTAGGGTGATTATAAACACAGATTTTAAGCTATACCCACCCAAACGAAGAAGACATCAAAACTTTTATGACGAGACATTTAATTTTTGCATCACCTAAAATTTGACCATATGCTAAGGACTCCATCAACATCAATGACACTAAACACAGACACAACAGTTGGTGTACCTGCTTGCTTCTTTGCAGATAATCTTCCTTCTCCACCCTATTACCATATTCGGATGTTTGATCTTCATAGAACGCCTACACAATTTGATCATCTACCATCTTTTCTTTCATGGCATATGAAACTTAATAATCATTAAATGAACTCCAAATTCCTTTTACAATGGTATAGTTTAAGTACATAGCTGGAAAATTTGCAATATTTCTACAATTTGAGTACAAAACAACCTTCTAAGTCGAATAGTAGATAGTTTTACAAGACGTTAATAAACACTTTACGAGTATTTGACCCTGATGTTACGGTTTCGAATGACTAAGAGTAAGATCAATGCTGAATGCTGAGTCAGTGAATGAGCAGGAAGAAACTTAGGTACCATGAAAATATTTCCAAATGCTATTCGGTTATTATTATTGACGACTTATTCAAGTTTCAGTTCAGACCCCTACAATTTAAGGAGTTTAAACACATCTTTACTACATTGACTCCAATCATCACCCTTAGCTTTTTTATGCTCCTTCGTTCAGTATGGTAACGAAAAGGAAAACTTTTTATAGGGCGTTTAAAGCTTTCCGTTTTTATTTGTAGATTTGAAAATCTCAAGATTCACCAGATGAGTAAATTTCCTCAAGAATTCTTTACTCATTAATTCCAGATATTGCTTCTGTTAAAGTACTAATGCATATCTATAGTGTCGTTGCACATTGTATTAAAAGTAACCGTAGTATTCCTTACACCAAGTTGTACACGTTTTCATCGGAGAATAGAATGGTGAGTTAAACTAGCTGATTATGTCATCGCACGATTTAACTTCATCTAGTTGTGTTTTAATTTATTTCAAACGCCATGAGCTTTTTATCATTATTTCTTAGGATCTGAAGTATATTCTATCTTAACGTAGCTTATCCTAACCTACGTGTATCGTTTGGTCATTGAAACACCTCGCCATCATATGCATCATCATCAACAGAAAACCTTTCTCATCCAAAATCACACACCCACGAGAAACACGTGTAGGTACACTTCTTGCGTTGGTTTGAACGGTCAATTCTAAATTGTAATCACTGCCCTGCTGACCAAGATTCTAACTGGACACGTGTGACCAACTACAATATGCTCTATGACGTTTAACAGATTCAATACTTTACTACAATTGTCTTAACTCTATCGTTGATCGAGATATTTGAAAAGGTATAGGTTAATTCAAATACGAATTTGTTGACTGCGCCGTTTGTTAAAAATTAAATTGATCCATCCGCCTACATTTATTGCTATTCTTAGCTATTTTACAATTTGATTGAATGGCTAAATGACTTTAAATTGAACTAAACAAAGAGCCAGTATACTTCTGTTGAAGCTGTCATATAAATTGCAATCAAGATACCCTCCTGCACAATCGAGGTTTGGCAAATTTCTTTACACAACACAAGTAATTATTTCAAGGTTCCTTAGGTATGAATTTTGTTAAGACATACGGTAATCGTTTACAAGAATAAATTTGGATCGTTCAAGATTTAATGGATCCCAACTTAAAAATATCTTATGTGGCTTTTAACTTCATTTAATTTAACCGTATCCGTACCCGTGAAAAACTGAAGCATCTCACTAGATCCATTATTCTGGCGCTTTTAAGTATCACTGCGTTTCTTTAATAAGTTTTTACAGACAACCAAATAAATGTGCTGTAAAAAGGTCGTCAGGTAGTAATTTAAAATTCAGTGGCCGAGCGCCGAGTCCAGCCAAATTAAACAAGAGCATAAGAGAGCCCTTCGTTTGTTAATAAACCGTTGTAAACTGGCGTAACGAAGGGGTGAAAACGGGTCAGACAGACGTAGGCAGACGGGTTGTGGGTACCATTTGGTAGTAGAGTCTTACTATACCCCATCATACCTTGTTGAGGTCATAACTTTTGACCTGAGTGTCACAGAACAATTCTGATCATTGTTTTGAAATGTCCTAGTGAGTATCTTTCCAACGATACCATTGGTTGATAGGGGTTGGCATAGACGAAATTGTCACCTTTGACCCCATCCCCCAGGGGGTGTGACCTAGTTGGTCCACCTTCAAACTTACTCTTAGTTGACAAATATCCGAAAGTGGAACTCAAAAAAGTTCAACGGTTCGAAAGTTATCGCCTGGACAGACGGAAAGACGGACGGACAGAGTGACAGAGCATTCACATAAAGGGGTTTTTACCCCTCAATAAATAGCTAAACTAAGATTTTGCTAACCAAGGAAAGTACCACAACCACATTAAAAGAAACTTCTTATCTGCTTATACATTCAATTAAGCATTAGAAATAAAATGACAGTCTACTACATATTGCGGTTTTATCTTTGATTAGCTGGTGATGGATTAAAAAACACAATGTACCTTTAATCCGACGACAACAGTCAAATTCATCCATATATGGATCTCAATAATTGGCCATTTCACACGGTAATGACTCCCTTTCTTGACGAAGATTTCCTAACATACCTAAGCCTAACAATAATTAATCTAAGGGGTATGCTCGTCATTAAAAATAGTAGAGCTCTTTTAGCCAGCTGCTACTATACTGAAGACTTAGAAAAACATTTCCAATTTTTAAGGAGATAATTACCTCACCAACATTCTTCATCTGATTTCAAATAGTTTCATTTTATCCTGTTCAACTAGCACATAAATTTAAGACTGAAACTGAAACAGAAAAACAAGCAGTCGGTCACAGTCAGTCAGCTCTTTTTGCAGCTAAACTTTTAAAATGTGTTAGATAGAAATAAACAAAAACATGTTAAGGACAGTTCCGCGACCTAAATTGACCAAATACGGGCAAAGATTAGTGAAAGTAGTCACTTCTTGCCTAGGTCTAATTGAATCACCATACGATGAGTCTATACAACATTTCCAACTATGACTCCGTCTCAATCTCAATCTCCCTTTAGTTACCACACATGTAGCATTTCCACACGTAGAGTTAAGATATGCATCGATGGCTGCATTATTATAAAATAGTACTCCCATTGACAGCATCAAAAAAATCACATTCGTTGTAGATTGGCAACATCTGGCGATACAAATCTGATCAGATTTACCAACTTAATAATTTACTGGCTGAGGGACCCTTACATGAATTATATTTAATTACGAAGGATTTCAAAACATTTTGGAGTTTAATATATTAACAATAAATCATTATGGTCCAAAAATGGTCGGAAGAACCCTGAACGCGTACTTAAATATCGTAATTAAAAGTATTGGTCTAGGTCTAACGAATCACACTACTATACCCTTCCCTACAAACAATCCATCCATTCCATACCCAAGACTAAAAACATTATGGCGTTTTTTCTTATTCTAAATAACATTTTTAAACACCGTCTTCTAAACACGGGAGCAGGATTAAAAATTGTAACGCACGCCAGAATAAGATTAGATTATGTGAGATGGTCAACATATGGAGACATAATGAGAAGAATATCTTACTTTCGATAGATGTTTGTTGACCCATTTGGTGAATGTCTTCTTCTGTATGGCATCTCGCTCATCTACAATTGAAAAAATTGAGAAAAATTTGATTTTTTATTTTAGGAAAAATAAGGTTTTCAGTTAATGAACACAAAAGCAGGTTTTATACAGCAAACGACACAGGTTACAGCAGCCACCGGTCAGTAGTAAAATGGTTCATTCGCGTAAAATGTTAATTAAGTCATGACATGATATATATGACGAGATATATTCTTCTACTACGAGCAGAATACCCGCAACTAGTTAATTTAGAACCCTTGCCTCATAAAGATACAATCAACGATGACATCGTCTAATCCTAATCTAGCGTTTATATTTGCTAATTTTGTTCCTAACTTCTGCCGAAGCGACGTTCTATACTCCTACCTTCCACAGATAAACATTTGCCATATCGTTTAGTTCCAAACTGCCAATCTTTATCAAACGGTCCACTTTCCACTTGATCTAGTTACGCTATACTACAAGTAATTAAATACACATGCAGTTATGCTTAAACCTAGCTCTATCAAATACTTCGGCTTAGACTGGGGTTTGATGAAAAGTTTCTCAAATCCAGAACCTTTCATACTCCAATCTAAGGTTTCTTAAAACAATATAAGACGTAACATTTACGTTTTCTTAAAGATTTAACTTTATCGTCAGTACGTTAATTCACCCAACCATCACACATCAGTAACCTTTACTCATCAAAATATTAATATTACAGCTTACAGCGTACTCTTGACTACAACTTGATCATTGCTCTCTTTTAAAAACAGAGCTTCGTTAACTTTACTTTACTTTTTAAATTTATAAATTGATGTAATGCAAGTTACGTGTACGCGTTAGACAGCTACATGGTGCAAGAACAAGAACTGCCCTATTTCTACTCTGTTCTGTATCGTTAATGATCTTGATCTCATCTTTGAACTAAAAAACAAGCAAGTTAAGTTCAGCACACATTTATAATTATTGTTCTTCATTGTAATTTAGTTCAAAAATTCAAATTAAGATTAGCCAAACAATCCTATTTTCTTTCTCGAATATTCACTAACTGAAAATAGTTTAAACATCTAAAAACGCGTGGTAATTTTAGTTACATTAGTTAGTCTATGATAACAACAATTCAACTCCAATACCAAAACTGAACAACTCATCTACTCATCCTCAAAAGACCGGGTGGCTTAACGCCGTACCATCCACAACGTTGATAAAATATGTCCACAGATCCCAACTAGAAGACCAACCTTTGAATTTTGACAAATTTTCTTCGTAGCCTTGCTTGTCCCCGTCAAAATTTCCGAACTCCTGATCTCGACCGGTGTCAAATCCAGGTCGGTCTCTGTAATAGGCCTGTCCTGACATTTTCAGGAAGGCTGAGACTGCTGCTGGCAAGCGTCTGAATAAGATAATCCACACTCGCTTAACCGAGCTAACCAACCGTGATGTGAACTACGTAGCTGAGTACTTTTTTTAAAAAAAGTATCCACTATATGTAGACATCTACTTCTAGCTTTTTATGCGTTCCTTGTAGTTGGTAAGGATGGTATTAGAGCGAATCTGTTCGTTCGTTGCCGGTAGCGAATTTCTCCACTCAAAATCCACTTACAATGATTCAATTAGAATGGATTTTATTTAAACACACTTGAACCGAAAGAGTGTTTGTTAGTTGGTCGGCTGGTATCTGTAGGTAGTTCAATAAGTAGGTATACAAAGGTTTTAACGTAGTATAAACAATCTTTAAGTTGCAACTTGTCTTGTTAGAAATTTTAACACAACACGCGGAAAGAATTAATCATAATGTTTTTGAAAATATACGAGTGAGACACACCTCCAACTCACGACCGCTTTAAACACTTTAAACACAAGTCAATCTCTCTAGTTTTCTAATTGTAAGCAAAGAAGGTTTTGCAGCAAATGTCAAAAGTCAGGCTAAAAAGACTATTCAAAGTGGTTGACTTTAACTTGCAGATGAGTTAAGAACCGGCTGAATACCACTTACAACTACTGGGGTTCAGTAGCGTTCAGCTCAGTTAAACTGAAGAGCAAAGACTACCAGTCCTATATAAAGGCAGTTGTGAGCTGTTCATGTAAAGTAAATAATTTTTGTATTAATGCTAAAGCAACCAGGCTTCCGGCTGCAACTCTCCGGTTAACCAAACCACAAACAATGGAAAAAAACTTCACAACATACATGCAATATATATTACATCTACAACGATGAATAATGAAAACCAGTAGTAGCAGTATTGCTGCTGTAGAAATATGTAATTGTGAAAATGTTAAAAATGGTATTGATTAACCCGTAAAATAAGGTACTACGTAAAAATAGATGGGCCGAGAGAGGGAATATTTTTACTAAATTTTGATTTTACTGGGATTAAGCATAAATATTTAATTTTATGAGGATTATTGCACTCCCAACTTGAACTGAAACACGGCTTGTTTAAAATCAATTGTTCTTTCTAAAAGCTAAGATTGATTTCTTAGGGGAAATCAAGAAGGGAAGGAAGGCGAGGCACTAGCTGGACTATGGGACGACGACGACTGATGCTCACCGTTCACAATCAAAAGACTTTTCACTTAATACATTTCCAAATCCAAATCATACTAACAACTAACTGACTAACCTCACCAATCACCAAGCATGCATAGTTCAAGTTTTATGATAGGAAGGTATGATATGAGCTGAAATGTGAGCAAGACATTTAGGGCAGCTAGACTAGTAACTACTCCGCCAACACATTTTTCGCCACTCATGAATTCATGAATACCTTTTTCGGAAATAGTCCCATTCTGCTTTAACAACACTAACTATTATCCATTCCACGCTCCATTCATGTACATATATGTAATATTCTAGAGCGAACTAGCACATCTAAATTCAAAGCTAGCTAAAATGTAGAATATAACCCTAGTCGACCTTCTAGGTCATCAGAAGAAGTTGCTGTGTGCAAAGAGGCGGATTAAACCTACGCACATCTTTCCTAATATGACTCTAATTATCCGCATACATCTGCTCTCCTGCTCATACCAACTTACTACTATTGTCCAGTCTAGTAAAGTAGAGTGACTTCTTTTCACCAAATCTTAACTTAAAACCGGTATGCATGCTGCATGCAAATATAAATACAAGATGTGTGACCAACTCTAAACGTCTAAACCTCTGACTTGCCAGACAAGAGGCAAGCTAACCAAGTACCAAAAAGGTAATTTGAAACAAGTCCAGTCGATCCATAACCTACCAGCCAACCAACTACAAACGACATCCACATATTTAAAATCACTAACAAAATTTACTGCAGCAAGATTATATTTCACTTGAACTCTCACTCATGATATTTTCATTATTCTTTCTTATTTTTAAAGTTATAGTGCCACGTTTATACATTTCTGAATGAATGTTCTAAGATGTGCTTGTTTGGATTCATCAGCAATCAGCATCAGCCCACCCTCACCTTATTTTCTAAAAAGAAGATATTATTGATAATGGATTGACTTTGGCTAGACACATCTTATTGTAACATTCCTTTACATTACACACACACAACAGCACATCAGAACTCGTATCACGTAAGGATCATTTCTCAACGAAATCTTGACCGCTTCATTTATTTCTACTGCAGCAGAAATTCAAAGTTAAGACAAAAAACTTTTAAAATCCTTGTTTTTCTGCCTGCCTAAGTACACAGTAAAATAACCACCAAGGCACCAACCACCGCAATGTATGTAATGCGACCAATGAGACTTGCTTCAACAATCTAGAACGTTTATATTGTGGAATCAGAAACTGGCTTATCGCTACTTGAACGACTATGACCATGCTGTGGAATCTCAACTGCTAAGTCGGACTGAAGGAGTTCAAAAACTGTTCTTCATCGATTGGGGATTAAAACTGAAACTCGTTAAGTTAAAGACTCAATTCAACTACATACACTTGCTGAAGCTGACTAAACTTGCTATTCAACGGTCTCTCTCTCTACTATCTTGTTATGTAGTAACTACCACAAAAGCTATTTATCATCACACATGAGTTCACAATTTGTGTAGCCCTTTCTGTCTTTAAATGGTTAGTTGAAGATCTGAGGAAAGAATGAATGTTATTTCTTTTGCACACTCTTTGTGTTTGTGGGTGTAATTTGCGAGATTCAATCTCTTCCTACTGAATTTTCTGTTGTTTTGCTTCAAACGATAAAAGAGCACTTCTTCAGCTGCACAAATATCTTCTTTCACTGATGGCTGAACCGAGTGTTAACTTTTTAGTTAGTCTTCTCAGTTCTCACACATTCTCTCTTAAGAGCTTTTAATTGCAAACAGTTGGAAATACTTCTCTCAACGTTAGAAAATAAGAATGCTAATGTTAAACATTTAATGCATGGATAAACTATACCCCGTATTCGTATTCGTGTAATCAACCGGAAGAGCTATCTGTAGTTTAGTGCAGAGATACGTGCGTGCTTTTGATTAGGATTCAGGCAAACAAAACAAAATCTGCAGCTAGAACTGGACTGGATGCACAAATGTTAAGGTTAGTCAGACTCAGACTCAGTTATGTTAAATCAAAGTCAAGTTTTCTTTGCATTTGCATTAGCTTTTGCAAAAAAGTAGTTCGGTGCAAATCTCTTGATAGGGCCAGGAATAGCTCGTGAAACAAAAAATTGATAATGAGGTTGCTGGAAACAGCATGGGAGTAGTTTACAGTTACAGTTGAACTCGTTACTTTTATGTCAGTAGAAAATATTACATAACATGGAGCAAACTTCTCTCATGAACATGAACTTATCCAAAGTCAAGGAATAGCAAAGGGATTCTGAACTTGAAAGTTCAACTTTTTTTACACTTACTGAACTTAACCGAAGACTAGGAACTAGGAAGGAATAGGAAACATTTATATATATATGCTTGTATGCTCCAGGAAAATTGTTATTAAAACTAAAGAACATACATTTCCTATCCAACTCCTACTCCGGATAAACCTGGCTTTACTAGCAGATACATTAACTGCAGATGGACATTTTTGTCTTAGCGAAATCTCTTAAATTATTCTTAATTAAATACGTAAATAGTAAAGTGAGAAGTGAGAGGATTACGATTAACCTAACCTCACAAGTGACTCTGACTCTGACTGAACAGAACCAAATAAAATTAAACGTAATACACAAAAATGCTTTTTCACTGTTTTGATTTTAATTGGTTGGCTGAACTCAAAGTCAACTCGTTCAACAATGAAAACAGTTAGACGAGTCGGAAGCAAGGGTTGACAGAAATTATTGTCTTTTATCACGGTACTTACAACACAACCAAACAACTGCACCATCCACCGTTCACTGCATAAAATAAATACTCCGCACTGATGCGATATTCAATATGTTTTTATTGTACTGTTGTACACAACTTAACTTCCACCTTACCGTATAGACACAGTAGCTCAAAGCAGAAATAACTGAAAAAGTTATTATAATCCTGATACTATTCATCTTGTCATCTAATGCGCTTGCAAGACTAAATGTCATATAAGGGCATAACCCACGACCATTGAGAGACTGACGTTTATGCATCTAATTTAATGGAAACTAATTTCGATTGTTAGATGAAGCCATTAGATGTGCTTGGCTTCAATTTTGTTAATAATAGCACACTCCACCTTCAAATTTCCCTACCTCCATCAATGCGGAGTTTAAATTTTTCCTAAGTGCTTTCAAATTAAATCACTAATAGGGTCCAATTTTAATTGACTTCACCTATACGCAAGACTTTGGCTATTATCATGCTAATACTCATAAAGTAACAGTAGCAGCACAAACAAAGTACAAAACTCTTCTTGTTTAACCAACCAGTAGTAGTTAATAAAATAAGACAATAAATTTAACGAAAAAGTAAAGTGCAGTGCAGTAACCGGTAACGGGCCCAAGTCCGATACTAGTGGCTATAGAATTATGACATATTCAGATTAATTAATTTCCTGTCTAACTGAAACTCAAGTCTGAGTAATGGTCACCTGCCTATTACTGAAACACTTTTAAAATGAAAATGTTCATACTCAAACTCCCGCATACATTACATTTTAATCGAAGTTAATTTAACGTTTACCTCTCACAACCTCACTACATCATCAAACCGAAATACAAGCACGCGTGGAAAGATGACGGATTTGACTAAACTCTCTATATATTAAACTAAAAACTAAACTTGTTAAAACCTTTTCCGTTAGACACTCCACTGCACCAACCAACTGCTAACTTTTGGATTAAATATGAGCATGTGATGCATGTGTTTATTTCTGACTCAGAAACTTTTAAAAGTAGCACCCAGTCACTGTACTGCTCCTGAAATGGATTTACCTTACCTATCCATTCAATAATTGACATCTATTTGCTTAAAATTATCACAAAGCTCTCCTGCTTTCAACTTTATCATTTTAACTGTCAATCTTATCTAACAGTTACAAATAACTGGACATTTTGATTCAGTACCATACTATACCATTACAAAAAAAATTTCAAACGCTTTCAAACGCTTCTAAACAATCGTTGTGATTTGTGAATTTCAACTATCAAGAGATTCAAAAAATTTAGGTTACTCTAAATCAGTTCTAATCGACCTGCAGGCTTTATTTGTGACGTGATCAAATAAAAATAAATATGAAGCAACCAAAACAACTCTGACTTCACAACTGTCGAGTTATCCTAGCTTATCTGCTACTGCTTTTAGTAACCGTATCGTTTTACTGTGTAAACCGGTTAGGGTTAATTATTACTTACTGACGTTCTTAAAACTTAAAATGAAAACGAAACCTGCTTGCTTACCTGCTATTCTCAAAACAGCTCGGTCTGCTGGATCCAACTGTAGTATACTTAATGGCTTATCTTTCGCCCACTCCTCCAGGCTCTGGTCGAATTCCATTTTATTTCAAATTTAATGGTGCTTATTTGGCAATCTAAGAAGCGTTGAAACTAGGCTGATGAAGCTGAAAATATAAAATCCGTTGAATGATGTAAACAATCCTTTATCTTCTGTCAACTTTTTATCACATTCATATCTGCTAGGTATAAAATTATAATATTATCTCTTCCTTCCTTCAGAGATAATCAGAATATGTTGGTACACAAGAACGAAGTTTACTCGATTTTTTAATTTTAATAACCATTACACACTATTCCTGCTTCTCTGCTTCATTCATTCCAACTCCAACTAACAGGTACAATATTTCATGTAGTCATAAGTCATAATATATGCAGTAACTGGGGAAGGACAGAGACGGATGAAATGAATTTATAAAATGGAAATAACAACTGAAAGCTCAAGATAAGATACATTACCGGCGGAATTTAACAAATTAACAAGACATACCTACATAAACTCCACCGTTCTTCTACTAAAACGAAACAAGTACTCAATACAGCGAGATGACTGATAGTGATTATTAAGAAGATAAATTAAAATGTGGACAATGTACTTACTTTATTCATCTAAAGGTTACAAGACTTTGATTTTGGATAATTCTTTTCATTTACTTTCTTTTCTCACTGTAGAAATACCAGGGGTCTTTCATCATTTTTGGATGTTATTCATACAAACAAAAATAATGCCGGTTGTCTTCGATAAGTCGATGATAAGATTAACAATCAATCACAATGAATTAACCGTATAGAAAAAAATACACTTCTCCATTTCTTTTAGAGACCATGAAGAATCAAGTTTCAATTTTTCATCACAAGCACAAAGGCCATCCAGCATAGATTATTTACAAAAGGAAATCACAGACTAATCAATCACTTTTACTGCAAGGTAATGATTCACCCGATCAACCATTTGTGTTTTAAAAGTATCGTGTTTTCTTTCGGTTTTTATTCTTAAAATCCCATTTTCACAGGGCCGGAAATCTTCCCAAAGCAAAGGACGGATGGTCCAATTTCCATCCAATATTTACGGAAACCAAGTTGACGTTCTTGTAAACCAAATCCAATTTTTTGTAAGCTATTCACCTTCCTTAACTCACGCACTTAAAATCACAAACTTTGACCTTCCGCTTTTTAAACCGAGCTGCCAGTAAATAATAACCCTCCGGGTCAACCTCAACCAGTTCACAAAATCTCTTTTGAAAAAAAAAGCAAAATAATACTTTTTATGTTAGTAGTAGTAGTGGTACGTGCGTAGTTTAAAGTAATTAATCCTACCATTAATTAAGGGCTTTTGCTTCACTAGTAAGGGTAGTATTTGGTAACTTCAAATTAATTACTTTGTGACGATAAAAAAATCACTGTTAAATTCCCTGAATATTCCGATTCCAGCTGTACAAGACCGGACAGACAGCTCTGTAACTCAGTTCTGTACAATCCCGTTATATATTAACCAACTTGGCAAACATAAACAAGAGTCCCAGTCCCGTTTTAAATAATTACAAACTGGGATTTATTTTAATAAACAAAAACTAATTACAGGCTAACAACCCACAAAATAATACTGGCTCCAGGTAGGTAGGTAGGTAGGTTGTAGTTTGCTAATCCATCCTTCCAATTCTGACCAAACCAAACTGCCAAAATCCCAATCTGCTCCTCCTTCCTCCCACAATACTAAAATTGCACACAACAATACCTTGAAAAACAACAATCAACGATCCCCATGTCCATCAAAAAGTCCACTAAACAACAAACTTTGATGAAAGTAAAAGTATCCAATTCCAATCTCCCGACGTTTCCTTTTTTTTAATTATTGTTTACTTGGCACACTTTTCTGGAACTTTTCCAGTTAAATTACACACATTCTTCCCAATTTTGAAGAAAAACGCAACCGATTTAAAAAAAACACACTTTTTTGGGAATTTTCAAAAGCATGAATTTTGTACTTGGAGCAGATGCGGAAGTGCAAGTGACAAGGAATTGTTTTTTTTTATTTTCACTCCTTCCTTCCTCTGCTTCTGTCTATTCACATTTGGTAAGAGATCCGAAATTGCCGGCATGGAACTCCGTCTGGCTTCTCTTATTTTACTTTTTTTTTACTCCATGCGATGCGATCATTCATTCACAACCGAACCTTCTCTTCTCCACTCAAGTTGCGTTTTTTGGAACGCTGGACAGACAGAGAGAGAGACGCTTTAAAAATACAAAAAAAAAATTATATAAAAAAAGTACAAAATATGGTAGGAATATTAGGGTGAAAGTGTTGAAAAATATGGTTAAAATTTGTACACACTTCTCCTGAAATGGTATTGGTATTGGTATATGACATGTCGTCCATATGGTTAAAATTAGTACACATTTCTCCTGGAATTGTATGACATATCGTCCCCTAATATGAATGATGCATATGTTGCTAGCCGTTAAATTTTTAACGTTTAACGAGACTGTTAAATATGGTATGAATGAATTCACTTTCATGCATGTTGAAGTACCTTTTTTTACTGGAGGTAGGAGTCTAGCTTTTGGGTTCTTTGTGCATGTGATATATACTATAGTTTAATTATTGGTAAAGTTAGTTAGCAAATGTAGTTTTATTTTGAATACTATTAGCTGTATATTGATTTATGTGAGTAATGCATATGTAATGCATGCAAGTTGTAAAGTTGAGATGATGAGGTGAGGTCTTTTGTTTGTTCATCTGTGTTTCTCTGTTTATACGGGACGGGGATGGAGGGGTGTATAGTATAGCTCGGAAACCCTTTATTTGTACAAGAATCTCTTGAAGCTTAATGGGGGAGCTTTACCTCGACATTATACCTTGTTGTGCTGTGTAGTATTCATGCATTAATTTAATATTTTAATACATTTTACACGAGATATTGTACTATATGTGGTAAAAAGTGGACGATACAAAGCATGTTGAAGTATCACTTTATGGACCGACTGTTTGGCAAACGTTGGCAAAAAGCTTAATGGAAATGGAACATCGTAGACTAGACTGAGTAGATGAAGACTTGTTTAATGCTGCGGCGGCGACCCTCACACCTTTTCGTAGTTTACAACTCGTCATTATCGTAAAGTTTGTTATGCGATGTGCACTTCTTAATAATTAGGCTGTCTGTACAATGCAATAATGTAAAGGGTTCCATAATGGTATCTAATTTTATGCTTTGATTTGTTTCTGCAGTGCATGACTAATGAATCGAAAAGGTTTGCATATCAGAGTATAAACAAAGCGTTTATGTTTAGTAATCTGGGGTGGTGGGGCAGTTAATGGGGATGATTAGTAAAAGGTTGTGTAGGTTTTTAGGATAAGTAAGTAGTAGTAGTAGAAAGATTTATTAACTCTTATAGGAGAATCCTGTCGAGTACATTTATAAATTCATCGATTGATC